>JAHWFP010040971.1:4066-14395 GCA_023313725.1 Lithobius niger
TAATATAATATAATATAATATAATATAATATAATATAATATAATATATGGTTTACCACAGTATGATGTGAAAATGGAAGGTTAAGAACCTCTTACATAATACAATTTACAAGGTCAAACTGCTCCACAAACATGCCGTGTTAAATGCATTTTAGGCAAGAGTCAATTAATTTGTGGGCCACGGAGCATCACATTACGGTATATTTAAAAAAACCTTTGAGACAAATCGTGCTCAACTCCGCGCGGAAGCTTCTGGCTGTACGAGCGGTACGTGGACACATAGGCACCGGACACTTAGGCACCCTAATTTAGGCACTGGACAAATACGCACTCGGACATATAGGCCCGGACATATAGGCACCTGGACAAATAGGCACCAAGTTAAAATTTTTTTTATTTTTCATTGGGATAGATTGTCCCTAAATTGGGGGGTGGGGGGGAAAAAGTATGCTATAAAATGTTCGTAGCGTTCAAAACTGCTAAAGATCGTTGGCATCTTTATCACACTAGCATCTCTGATGTTATGTGTTAGCCGCAGCGAGCGCAGAAGCGCGAGTGAAGCAGCATAATTTGGAACATTAATTCACCACAAAAAAATGTCGGGAAAAAACGCAAAAACTTCCCCAAACGGTCTACACGACCAAAAGTACCGGATTTAAAACAAACGACACAGAATTTGAGGGCAATCCATCCCAGTTAAAAAGAATATAAAAAAAAACTTTGTGCCTATTTGTCCGGTGTCTATATGTACCGTGTGCCTATTTTTCCGGGTGGCTAAATGTCCGAGTGCCTATTTTTCCAGTGCCTAAATTCGGGTGCCTAATTGTCCGGTGCCTATGCGTCCTACATCCGTACGGGCTGATATCGCCTCCTCGGTAAGTGAATTCCATGCCGAAACCGTTCTCGCAGCAAAAAAGTTTCTCCTGCTCTGTAACTGTGCTGTTGGGACAGCTACTTTAAGTGAGAGACTCCTGCTAGTTTTACAGTGACTAAGGTCAAACAGAGGTAAAATTAACTGACAGGAAGCCCCACATGTTATTAAAAACCAGCAGCAATCTTCCCAAAATCTGCGCAATCCATTGATTCGTGTCCCACCTTCGATAATCTTTCCTCATACGGGTGGATTTTATAAGCCAACCGAGTAGTTTGCAAATTTACATTGAAACCGATTCAACTTTATCAATATCCCAAAGAAGGTAAGGGGGTCGAACTGGGCTGGCATACTCAAGTAATGATCTTAGAAATACCTTAAATGCCCACACATTTGTCGACATTTGGTCGAAATATATTGAAATGGGAACGGATATTAGAAATCATGACGTCTATACGGTCGTAGCCAAGCAATTTTATCTCCCATAATTCCGCACAGAAGAACCAATCTCGGATCAAGGCCACCTGAAACGTATTGTTAGACCCACATTCTAACGTATCATTAGTAGATTGTGTCACCCCGCCACTGCTGTAATCTAGTTCTATTGAGCATAATTTTGTTTACCACGAAACGTGTAGAGTTGCAAAACCATGTCGAAACTCTGTTTTCTAAGCTATCCATCCGCCGACGCGTATCTATACACATAAGCTCTCAGAATTGTTGCTGTTTCTTACAATGGGGGAACGAGTGGGTGATTTGGCGTCGGTCCCGTCGACTTGTCGAATCGGGCGTGTTCCTGCTGATTGGTGTTTGTTGGTTTGACCTCCTGGCGGCCAGCGGCAGCAATCAGTGTCTGCCGGACGCCCGGGGGCTCTGGCGGCTGTCTTTTGAACTAGGAGTGCAATTTCCGGTTGTCGCCGTCTCTGACCGGACGTTCCGACAGACGGACAGAAGAGGTTAAGACGGGGCGAAGAAGGAGGATGAAGGATAAACAAAGTTTCCCATCTTAGGATGAGAATTGGTTGGGGAACATGGATATTAAAGACGTGGTTAATTGCATTGTTCGCACCTGCTTTGTTGAGGAAGTGTTTCCCTACCCTCCCTCAGGGAGTTAACAAAAAGTTTTTTTTTTTTTGCCGTTTCGTCACGTATAAGGGAGTTTTAGGGTGATGGACTTGTATCAAAACTAAATCAGAAAAATCATTAGTAGTCATGACATAACTTTAAGACTCAAATCAGAAAATATTTTTTGAAATGTTTTTTTCTTCTTTTTTTTTTTTTTTTTTTTACATAAATTGCTCTGAAATTGTAAGCGTTCGTTCTCGGCTATGAACTTATCACATTTTGCCAGTTGTAAAAAAGAAAGTCGTGCCATAGGGCCTGATTTGGCTTACGTATCCATTTGCTACTAGTTTTTAAGGTCAGTTTTATTAAAATTGATGATGTTTTTTTTTCCATGTCGCTCTGTGATTGACAAAATATGGCTTAGCGATCGCTTACTCTTCGCTAGATTCGTGCAATGCTATAGCTTGTTCCACGTTATGTTTCCAGAAAAACTGACTGTATGATGCCACGTTTCCTTCCACTTACGAGTGCAAAAACATGGAAATATCCCACTCGTAGACTCTACAGTAACTGTAAAGTCTACAAGTGTGACATCCACATGTTTTTGCACTCATAGTGCAAGGGAATGTGGTGTCGTACAATCGGTTTTCTGCAAACATAATGTGGAACAAGGTTTAGATGCATCCACTAAGGAAAACCATGCTCTTTGTTTTCCTCGTAGTGCTAAAGCAGTTCGATAAATAGCTGTTTCTTTTTCATACAATTTAGCTGCAATTTGCAGCGGTGCATGTAGCGGACGCGTCTCTTTTTGTCGTTTCGTGCAGTGCTAAATCAGGACTATCTACAGTACTGGCCGGATCTTGAATGAAAAATAGCATTACGAGACTGGGTTGGCAATATGGCCGCCGAAAGTGCCGCTGATGCGATTGAGTTGCCGCATTTTGTCAACCGAGGGCGACACACTCCGTACAAACTGCCAACGAATGTGTTTTTTTTTTTTTTTTTTTGCAAACGCGGTGAAATAGCTTAACTGTGGCTGAGTGATATTTTTAAACACCATTTAAAAATACTCTTATAAATAATAAAAAATGTGCCACCAAAATCTACGTAAAACATTAAAATTATTATATCGAAAATCGCCACTAGCCGCCAATAGATGTCGCGTCGCACCGTACAAAGTTGCTACCTCGAAGAACAGACCTCGACGAAATGAACCAGGCGTGGTGGCCATTTTGTCTATACTCCCCTAATATCGTTGTAGAGCGGGCCAGTTAGTTTACTGGGCATGGCTAAATGCAGCCATGTACCAACGAAAAAGGGGATAATTCTACTGCGTAAACAAGATGGCTGCTTTCCATCGATAAAAAATTTGATCATCTACAGCAAATACGGCAGTGTTTTTTTTTTAACTATGGTTCCTTTAACTGAAACCACAAAACTGCAGGTAGGTAAAGCAATTAATACACGACCATAAAATTGTATTGATTTAATTCGATTGCCAATAATAACCTTCACGCTAACGCTTTTCAGCGACTTGAACGATTATGGCAGTCGCACGGAGATTGTTTTGGCGGTCAGTTTGGTAGCTCTCTGGATACTAATCTGCCAGGGTACTATTTCTTTAGGTCATGTGGCGCTAGTGACGTCTGCGCGACGCAGTCATGTAGCTGCACTGCTGCAAGAATAAGAAACGCACCGAAGTGCTAGTTTGGCTGCAGAAACAAGATGGCCGTTTCACACCGATAAAAAAAATATGATCATTATTGCAAACAAGCTCGATTTATTAATTTCGATTGCCAGTAAAACCTTGACGATAACGTTTATTTCGGGATTTGAACGAATGCGGAAATCGCATGGAGGTGGCAGCAGCCATTTTTTTTTTATCAATACGGTTGGTAGATATCTGTGCATTAATCCACTTGGAGGGTATTTCTTTTGGTCGTCTAGTACTTGTGACGTATGCGTGACGTAACCGTTTAGCAAAAAAAAACTGCTGCAGGGGCTAAACTACCTCTTTAGGAAAGTTCCAATGGTATAGCCACCAACAGCTTTTCTGAATATGCTTGTCAATATTCCGTAAGCTCAGTAGTGAACACAACATGGAATGATTGCGCCTCCACAATTCAGTCATTGAGCCGCTGTCATGGTTACTGAGCTCTTCGTAGCTGTCAGTATTCTTCACACAGTAATCGTATAAACGCCTGGGCAATGTAACCGAAGAGGATTTAATTCCCTTGTCTGTCAAACGAAATCACACCCGGTTGAAT
The DNA here is from genome assembly GCA_023313725.1 of Lithobius niger. Classification (NCBI taxonomy): domain Eukaryota; kingdom Metazoa; phylum Arthropoda; class Chilopoda; order Lithobiomorpha; family Lithobiidae; genus Lithobius; species Lithobius niger. The sequence goes on from JAHWFP010040971.1 coordinate 8,269, forward strand.
AATTGGTGAGTATCGATGTCGCCCTCCCAGCTGTTCTGATCGCCCTCTTCCTGTTTTACTCCAGTTGCCTGTCAAATCTCTAAACTTTGGGGTTTAAATTGTTATAACAGTAAGCCGGTGTGTTGGAATCAAAAGTTTTGAGCTTTGTTTACCTCAAATAGTTTCGGTGCTGAAGTTTGCCTGTTTAACAGCAGTAAAGTCATTAACATGGTGTCGGTTATCAGTTAGAAAACCAATGAGGTATCGTTAACATAATAATCATAGCAGAAATGAAGCAACCGCAACGACCCCCGGAAGGGGAACAATGAAAACGTGCGAGTGTGTCAATTCTTTGGCTTGAAGTTGAAACTGGGACGTTGTTGTCCTGAAAAGAAGTTAAAATTGGCACATTGTTGCCTCAACTAACAATTTGCTCTGCTCGGTCATCGCAAATGCATGTCTTAAATGACGTCATGTACGAAGGACAGTTATTTTTCGCACGCTACTTGGAGTGGGGAGGGGCCTGAACGAGGAATGCCTGTTGGTGGGGCAGTGCTTATGTTACAGCCACTATTTGATTACGATATTGCTTTGCGGAGGGAGAGGATTGACAGAAAGGGGGAGTTTTACACAAAGAAAAATCGACTGTTGCAGTGAACGATCAGGCAGCACCGAGCAAATACTGGGAAACAACCACGGGTCAAACAAATCCCCGGGCGAAGCCGGGTACGATGCTAGTAATAATAATAAAATTAATTTATACAGCAAAGAAACTGTCGGACAGATAAGGGAGCGCATTTTCCACTTATATGCAGCCAGAAATTAAAAGAGCAGCTAACATGAATAAAAAGATACAATAAAAACATGGAAAAAGAAATAAAACTGCAGGTTAAATCATTCTTAATCAAATAAATGCACAATCTTAAAAAACACTTCATGACCTTGGAGAGTTTGTCGTCCTCCTGAGCTCTCTTAAAACTACGCATGAATCGTATCGAGACCATCACACAGGGTACATAATTCCAAATGGGCACAACACGGTTCGCAAAAAAGTGTTTGTAATTTTCTCTCTTAAAGGAGACATGCGTTAATTTTAAATGATTGCCCCTAGTAAAGATTTTATGGCTTAAAGTGAAAAAAAAAAAACCCCTTTCGGGCTCTATTGCAGTTTGATTGTGCAGAATAGAGCATGTGAGATAAGGTCAGCCTTTAAACGCCTTATCTTCACTTACTCTAGTTTGAGAACTTTTAAGACGTTTCATGTATGGCACATTATACAGTCCTGGAATTCACTTGGTGAACATCTTCTGGACCGATTTAATAAATTCAATAATTTTAATATCCTTGACATTAAATCACTACACACGTAAATCTAATTCACCGCCATTTTTCTCTCGGACTTCCTTTTTCATTTCCCCTGACTCCACGTTCCGTCCTACCTCCAGTCATTTTCCCCAGGGCAAAATATTTACAAGAAAATCAGGAGTTTACAGATACTCGTACGTCGGGATACCCACCCCCATTAAAAATATTATTGTCGGCTAATGACGGACAAAGGAGGTATCTCACATAACCTTACCTACAATGCCAACATCGCGGAACAAATTATAACTAGCGACTGCAGCGACACCTAGTTGCAACCCGTCTTCTGTACACTTCCGCCATTTCCGCCACTTTCGGGCCATTACCGTTTCATACTTTCGCTTTTTGGGGGGAAGCTTGTAAAAGCTTTTCGAGTTAACACTTAAGATAGTAGAGGGCATCCGAATCCAAAAAAATGATAAGAAAATTGATTATTTGTGTTTCTTACGGTCACTTTTTTGAGGTACAGAGCAGCGTCATGACTTTGTGACGTCATATTGGCTACAAGAGATATACCTGCAAGGGGCACTAGATTAAAATGGAGGGTTAAACAACGGCACTTCTAGTCAAGGCAGTGCTTTGAGAGCGGATTTTATAGGCGTAAAAAAAACGTTGTTTTCTCCAATCCCTTATGGTGCTAGGTTGTAATTGGAAAATAAAGATTCCACTTGCTTAAAAATGTTAGCAACTGTCAACAAATCGACAAAAATCGCGCATTATAGGCCTAAGAAATCCACTCTTAACAGCATCGCCTTCAGTAAGACGCCCTTCTTTTCCCCCCTCCAGTGAGCCTTGCAGCTATCCCAGTTACTGGCTCCAGCATAGAGTTATATACAATAATACAAAGATGTGTCACTGCCCTATAGTAGTACATAGACAAGCATTCCACCTATGGTGATAGGAAAGTGTTTCCTAAAGTAGTATACTGTTAACATGGGAAGTTGAGGACCGACTGTAGCTACCAAAAGTAACTCGAAGAAATATGGTCATAGGTTAAATGAGATTAATAGTGATTAAAAAAAAATTCAACGTTTCTTGTACGTGTATATAAACCAGCGGGCTACTAAGTATCTGGGAATGAAAATGCCAAAGAAATATGCGTGGTAGTACATTAAAGTTGTTAGAAGAACGATAATGAAACCGTTTGTTTTAAGTTCCCATCCTGCCCTGTTCGCGAATGAAGAGTTTCTCAGTGTTAATAAATAATAAATAAATAAATTAATTTGTTGCTGGAGCAACAGGACTGGCAAAGACCCAGGAGGTTGCTGATTGGCAGACTAAAAAGGGGAGAGCATTGACTATACTACGCGCAATGGCTGTTTGCTGTGACGTGCATATCACGTGAGTGAGCTAGTCCAATCAGACGGCCAAACAGCCGTTGTTCTCGTTCGTCATTGGCTAACTCATGGTGACGTCACGGCAAACAGCCATTGCGCATGGTTTATATGCTGGTAAAAGGTAGTGGGATTTTTCAAAAGCAGAAATTAAAAGCATATGAATGAGATAAAAATAAAACAAGTTTAAAAAATAGTTTTAAAAAATAGCATGGCCAAAAGGGTAGAAAAGTGGAGGCTAGGGCAAGGTAGGGTAGGGTCACAACTGCCTTGCCACCAAGGTTAGACCTGTCAGAGACACAAAGGTCACCGATGGCATCGCCAGAAGGAAAGGTACGGGAGGTGGCACTTGTCATACACAATCAATAAAAAATTAAAAAAAATATATCTTACGTATATATATAAATTAAAAAAATCATCCAATATACGCTAAAAGTGAGGGTGATGCTTCATTCTACATTGACTGTCGGAATAAAAGTTTACTTTATTCTACGTTACCTTTAATTCTTATTCTCGTTTTATTCGTAGCTACTGCACGAAAATCAGCGTTTTCTTTAAAATGGCTGTTCTTCTTGAATGAGACATATTTTTGACGCTTTAATCCTGTGGGTTTTCGTGTCTTTAAACGTAAGATGGGACGGTGGGCTACCAAATTAATCTATCTCAAGGGATTTCAAATCTGTTCCCAATCTTTCACAACCAACAGTTTTTTTTTCTTGTTTTTTTTTTTCGTTTGGTTCTTTTTCTCTTTCCTTTCTCCTTCATCCCTCTTTCTCTCTCTCCTCTTCGTTTTCTTTTTCCTTCACTTTTCTGGACGAACTCATTACTGCGGGCTGTCATCCTCGCGTCAAAACCATCTGGTCTACACCCACTCCTCCCAGCAAGCCAGCACCGCTATTGGCCCATACAGCTTCGACCTGCTGCTGCCTGCTCCCCTTGTCCTCTCGCTGCCCCTTAGTGCGAACGACAATGGCTTCTCTGTGATGCGTTTGTGATACGTGTGAAGCGGACGAGAGGGCCAGCGAGCCATGGTTACTAGCTGCCACCTAAGGGCTATTCCAAGAAAAAGTTGAAAGTTTTCGATTCTCATCAGATGAGAGAAAACAGGGAAAGAGTTGTCCGTCTCACTCGCCCGAACGTGAACTACGCCGCATCAGAACTTTGCGAAAAACTAGAGTGAAGAAGTCTGAAGTAGTCTTTAGTGTTGACTAAGTGAGATGCTTTCACGGGCCTAAATTTGATTTTAAGCCAGTATACTAAAAAATATTCACTCGCACCAGTATCGAAGCTCTCAGATACCAGACACTAGCGGATTTGCTGAATGAGCTATCGTAACTGGGAACCTTCAAAATTCCTAATAAGGTTGCAGTTCGCCGTACAAAAATTCAACGCGTCGGGCACTGTATTCTGTCATGCATTAATACAGAGCTTTAATACTGTCCACTGCTCGTTCCTATGAGAACCCTTTGTAAATTCGTGGTAATCCGGGTAACACTACAAAATTAAAAAAAAGAAAGAAAGAAAGTGGACGCAAACCCAACATTTCTGGTACCTCCATACTACATCAAATTCCGCATCTCCGATTGAGGCTAAATCAAGTAACCCTCTATATTGTTGTTCAATCCACAGCATACATAATCATATTCCACCAAACACCAACAAATTTCAAGAACAGTCTCAAGTTTTCGCCACCGGGGGGAGGGGGGGGGTGAAGCTTAATGGCGCGTCGGCAGCTATGTCATAGCACCAACCTCAGTCTCAGCGCAGTGGGCCCGGGATGCCCCTGCGCCACAAAGCTCCCTTTCGCTGCGGCATCAGCATGCTCATTCCCAACCATCCCGACATGGCCCGGGATTCAGCAGACAGAAAAACACAATCTTCCGCTGGCCAGGCAAGTGGGAAAGCAGAGCTGGAATTCGTTTTGTCAGGAGGAATTAAACCACCAGGGAAAAGTCCACAGCATAAGCATGTAAATAACCACCACTCACTTCCTTTCCTTCCCCATCCCGCCCCTCACTTGTTCTTTTGGTCACCAGTCACCGCTTGCACAAGTGTAGGGGAGATTTAGGTTTAATGGCACTTAGACAGCTAGGTGATTAGCGCCATCCTCAGTCACAGTGCACAAGTATAGAGATTACTATAATTTTCTCTGACTTGGTTCTGTACAAATTTTGTCGTATGTCCTGACAGTTTCGCCTGTCACCAGGGTCATTCTGTGTTTCTTTTATGAACTACCAAGCTGGTATTTAAAAAAAAAATTGTCATTGCTGCACTCGCGAAAATGAGAGGGGGGTTAACTTGACACGTCAAGGAATTGTGTGATTTTACGTGCACGTTCAGGCTTCATTTTTTTTAAGGTTACAATTACTCCAACACGAAGCAGAAAGCATGAATGAAATGATCGGACTGACAACCCACAGCATTCAAAATAGAAAAATTACTCAAAGTTGTTAGTTAATGCAAGCAACAGAAAATTTATAATGTGTCATACTCAGCTGAAAGTTGTTTTTTTTTTAAGGTTTGCCATAGCAATAATCAACGAACACTAAAAAGGATGAAACAACAAAATCAATCTTCATAATAAGGTCGTTGAAGTAAGTGTAAGTAAACAATCACTTTGATCGCTTTTCATTCTTCGTGCACGTGTTACGTCTTTGCAACGGTGCCTAACAATTTCGTCTAAACCGTTGATTGTTGATGGGTAAAGTGAAAGAATTCGTGTTTCAGCTAAAGGCATTTAGTTTCGAATCAAACTAAGCCACGTTGTTAATTTCGAGGCCTCGAAATTGGCACCTAAATACGATGGAATGGCTTACTTATTTCTTAAATGCGGGCTTTCAGAGCTGAGCTGAATTGTTTCAAATTGCGCGCCAACAATTACTGCGGAGCACGAGGTTTATCATTGCTATCTTGCAGAGTGGCCGGCAACAATAAGACCTATCCAAGTGAAAACAAAACAATAATGAGGCATTGTTGGGCCGAGCGATTTGCTTTCTGCCTCTCCCAGAAAACAAATTGGTGTCAAAGCCGCCAAGCTAAAGATTTCAACGCCACCCTTCTGCACAACGGACTTCACCAAGCAATACAACATTATTAGCCAGCGCAATTTTTTTCAGACAACGATGCTGTAAAATGCATCGACGTGCCAATTTTTAAAACGGTGCATCCACTGACTTGCGTCACGGGATGCGCTGATTGAGTGAGCGAAGCGAACGAAAATCAGCGTTTGTTAGCCAGCGTGCGCAAACACTGGATTGAACAAACTTAGTTCGATGAAATCGTTTGTCGGTCAGTGGGCACAAAAGTGGGATTGGACGTACGCATGAGCAACGAAACTCGGCCAGCACGGGCTTCCTCTAGTTATTTGCATAAAACATGCTATAAGCACATTGCAAGTCAAATATCGCTAAAGACAATATCATAGATTAGAAAGTTAACTAGATATACCGTCT
>JAHWFP010040972.1:0-10400 GCA_023313725.1 Lithobius niger
CCCCCCCCCCCCCGCTTTCATCGTCTTTATTCAGTTCACTATCGAAGACGAAAACTTGTTTGAGCAGCGCTTTATTACCAACAGATTAGCTTAGCTACGACGATCCCGTTATATTTTTATCACCCGTTTAACCGCACGTCGGTTGTTTGTTTGGTTTAACGCCTCACTGTCACGTTTGATCTTAATAATAATTGAAAGCACACGTATATGATCAAATACAGGAGGGGGATCCATAACAATTAGGAAATGCCCCTTGGTTTTTATTCTTTAAACGCGGAATTTCAAAACTTAACGCACTATATGGTCATCAACCTAAACTCCGGTGATGAAGCTATAATTTACACGATAAACAACGGTTCCCGTAAATCACCTATAGAGCAGTGACACGACGAAGTATTATTGTATATAACTCTATGCTGGAGCCTTAAAGGGTTAGTTGCAAGGTGCACTGCGGAGAGAAACAGAAGGGCGTCATACTGAAGCCGATGCTGTGAAGAGTGATTTCTTAGACCCATACTTATTTATATTATTTATTTATTATTTATTAAAACGCGCGATATTTGTTGTTGGAGAAAACAACGTTATTTTAAGCCTAAGAAATCCGCTCTTCCGTTGTTTTTCCCTCAATTTTTATGTAGTGCACCTTGTAATTATACCCTCCAAAACCCATACTGGTGCCAATATGGCGGCAAATGTCACTGCTCTATTGAACGCCCATGGGCTGTTAAAATTAATTCGATAAAAATGGGGTAGGCCGTAACAAAGTTATAATTCATTTTCCGAATCTTAGTTCTGTCTTAGGCCTAACCCCATCGCGAAAATTCGGCATTTATGGGATCATTCAGGTACGTGATCTGGGTTCGGTCTAGCATTTTCGCAATTCTCATGTGTTCAGGAAATTAAATTTATTAGTTTACTAGTTTATTCTTATTTAGTTTGCTTCATGTAGGCACTAGTTATAATGAGGAAGAAGTTGGTTGAATTTTATTTTCAAATTGTGTCAGTAAGTGGCTTTCCCATGGCATCAAAACGGGCTAGAAATATTTCTTAAATTAGGAAATGTTAAAAATTAGCGGGTAACGAAAGGAAATTAATAAGGGAAGCAAAAATGGGAATTTTTTTTTGCACAGGGAAAAAGTGGAAATTTTGTCTTTACTCGGGGAAATTCTGTAAGTAAGAAGTGGAAGCGCTGAACCTCCCATCATTGTAGGAGGCTGAGAATGTCCAGAATAGATCCCATAGCTGCTGAAGGCCAGGCAGTACGAACGCCTGGAAAATGACAGGCTCCACTAACGATGGCGTATTTCAAAATGAGAAACAACGCAAGTCTCTTCCCTTCCTACGCCCAGAATTCCCCAAAATTCTCATATTTGGCCTGACAGAAATGTATAACAGACCTTTTACTTTGCAAATACTTCTCTCAAAACGAAATTTTTTGTGAGAATACTGCGTCAGATTCTGTATTTTGTAACAGAACTTTTACATTGTCAATATTTCTTTGAAATCTACATTCTTTGTCAGCATTTTCAACTGATTTCTGTTGTTGTAGGCCAGACAACTGTCTACGGTTGATCACGCTGAGTTGAGGGAATGGTTTGAAGCCCATTGCTTTTTAAAGTAAAATAGTCTCCTTTATTGCGGGTCTTGTAAGGTCTACTCTTTTGTGAGTCTTACTATCGTATCCCTCCACATTACAGTATTATGCCAAGCAATAAGCCCGCAACAACGATGCCCTTTGTTTCCTAAGTAACGTGGCTCCTTTTTTGTGGGTCTTGAATTACTATCGCTACCTTCCTCCCCCCCCCCCCCTGGCGGTATTGCAATCTTCCTCACCCCACCTTCTCCGCATTACAGTGATTACTATCGCACCCCCCCAGTAGTTATAATCACCCGGGGGTCTAGTATAGTGTTACAGCCTAACAGAGCCCCATGCTTTTTGGGTACCACATTTAAATCCTAGGGGGGGAGGCGCGTGCATCTAGGGTCTATTGGTCGGTCCACGTGCACCTAGGATCAACATTTTCCCTCCCCTTGAACGTTAGATACCCGCCTCATATCCCTGCCGCATCTACGCGTCGCCCGCCCGGGATAGCTGTTTCCTCCAGGTGACTAGTACACTTCAGCACAAAGTTGGGTCTATTGGTCGGTCCACGTGCACCTAGGATCAACATTTTTCCCCCATTGAACGCTAAATACCCGCCTCATATCCCTGCCGCATCTGTGCGTCGCCCGCCCGGGATAACTGTTTTCCTCCAGGTGACTAGTACACTTCAGCCCAGAGTTGGATCTATCGGTCGGCCCACGTGCACCTAGGACCAACATTTTCCCCATTGAACGCTAGATACCCGCCCCATATCTCTGCCGCATCCGTGCGCCGCCCCCGCCCGCGATAATTGTTTTCCCCCAGTTGCCTTCAGCCCAGAGTAGAAACTACGTAATAACTAGGAACGCGTTCTTTGGGCTGTTGAATCCCCACCCTAAAAAAAAAAAAGTAGAAAAGGCTCAGCTGGAAGCGCCCCCAGCATCAACTAGATTTTGCCGTAGGGCACGACGTATTGCCCTTTCCTGTTTGAAGCATTTAAACAGGGCAAGTCGCGCGAGACGGTGATCCGTTGCATATCGGCGACTAACTACAATAGAGAAAAAAGAAAGAAAAACTAAAATCACCTCGTCGCGTTCACGGGCGGCCGGCCCAGGAGGCCGTGGGTCGGCACTTTCACGGGAGTAAGTGGGGCACGGGATAGCAGGCCCACAGACCGATCTCCTGCACGAGAAGGATGTCGGAGGTATTTGGCTAATGAAAAACCAATTTTAAAATAAAAGTCAAGGTAAACTCCACAGGAGACAATTAAAAAAAAAAAAAAAAGCGCTTCAAGTTCCTAGTATACAAAACACACAACTCACGAGACGCGCTGAAGGATAAAAAAAATATCCAAGAGTTGATAGTTAGTGAGCTGTGTTCCGCAACAGCTATCCCAGAACATAATGAAGTAAGAATCTCGTCAAAAATCGGGTAAGTCTAAAATTGCTCGGGGCTATAATACGAACAATCCCGCCCCCGAACACGGTGGTCTCCCCCTACGGCCTTCAGACCTCTGAATGGCCTAGACGAAATGACAAGAACGAATGACTATTGTAAAAAGACCCAATCCGTCACGCGTTTCTGTCCATTAACGTAACGGTATATAGGCCAGAGGTCGTGAGGTTAATACTGTTATGGGCGTAGGAATGTAGTTACAACATTTATCTGCTATTAACGGTTGTCAAGAGAGCGTGGGACCCCTCAACTAAAAGAAAATAATCGTTCCCCCTATCAATTCGTCAAAACAAAAAGTGACGGTAAGCTGTCAGTACTGTCAAAAAATGACGCGTAGTTAACGTCTCGCGACCTAGATCTCTAGACAACCGACTTATTATACGTTAAACCTTTCGTATAAGCCCTTTAACTCGAAAAGACAAAAAAACGGGCTAACCACCAAAAAAAAAACACTGCCTCGAGCGAAATGGGCGGCCCACATCGTGACGTAGTACACGCCTCGCAATTGGTTGAAAGTCATCACATGATTCGAGCCGGGCAATGAGCGACGGTACTACGAGACTAACCAATCGCAGAAATGACCAAAATAGAGTACCGTAACACCTTTACGGAAAATAACCAGGGCTGATTTGTCGAGCAGCTATTCCACCTGAAACAATGCAATTTGGCCAAGTATAAAACCATCACCCCAGCCAAGAATTCACTAACCCGCCGATCTCAGCAATTGGAACCAACGACTCAGCAATTGTAGAGGTAAGCATTGTTTAATGAGGCATTACGTTAATATTGAAAAAAAAAAAAAATAAGAGTGCGAGGACTTGGCCGGTTGCTAACGGGCTTCTTTACATTTATGTTTACAGATATCCAACAATCCGAAAGGCCACGGAGCAGTACACCAGAGCAGTGCAAGCAGAGAGGAACAGGTAGGCCTAAATGGTTCCTTTATTTCATTTTGCGGAATAGGGCAAAAAAAAAAACCTAAAGGAAGGCTATGTCCTTTTTATTTCTTTTCATATACATAGTGAACAAAAAAAAAAATATGGCAACATCATCAGCTTCAGTAGATAGAGTCATTGAAGCCAAAAACACCTACTTCATAGGGGGTGAAATATACGTACAAGTGACGGATTTTCAGGGACGTGCGTACGTACATGTACGGGAGTTCATAACCCCAGGAGTAGGGATCTTGCCAGGACGCCGTGGGGTCTCGTTTACTGTCGCCGAATGGCGGGAATTTGTTAAGGATCACGGCATTTACAATCAGATCGTGAGCGAGCGCAACTTACAGCAGCAAATTATGACCGGCCGGAACTATGGAGCCGGCCTAAAAGTGATAGTGTCACAATCTGGCTCAGTCTATCAGGCTAAATTCATACTTGAAAAATACAGCAAAAAGTACGTTGTTCTAAACTATCGTCAGTTTGCAGGCTTGATAGGCTACGTCACTGATATCACTATGCTTTTGGACAAAAAACTGAAAGAGATCGAGCCCCCCACAGTTCAGATCGAATCCCCCACATCCCAAACCGAAATGTGGTTGGAGTGAAAAAAAATAAGTAATGTCCTTTTTTTTTTCATTTTTGTCTCTCCCTCACAGTCTCATGGCATACTAAACCATTCCATATTGCGATTGCTTCCCACTTACCGGGTTAAATTTCATACGAATAGTTCCGACGTTAAACGTAGTGAAAATAGCTATTGGAAAACACGGAGAAAATGACAGCGTGGTATTAGATCCAACAGAGTGGCTAGGGATAATAGCGCAACTCTACTGGCGTCAGCCTAACTCGAGTATATCGGTTAAATCAGGGATCGAATCCGTGGCCGACAATGTGCTGATCCTAAAAAAAGTGCAGACTAATCAGTAGCATTAACTGAATTTGATATACTTAGCATGAAATACATGCTCCCTCATATATCGCAGACTGTTGCTTGCTGGACGCAGAGAATAGGCGAGTTGACACCTACACCTGCGGTAACATTGCCAACAATGGCTGTAAATGAACCGAAATGCAGCGAAAACACAGAAGATATACGGCTTCCCTGTCAGGGATGTAAGTTCAATTCCCCGAGCCAAAGAGACCATGATTGTGTAATGCACGCTTCGCTTTTTCGCAGCTCACTACTCTGTTTTTTCCAATAGCTTATTCTAATCAAGTTGGGGGAGGCCCGACATGAAAATCATCCTGTCCCGAAAAGCTTCCCCGAATATGATTGTCAGACTCGGGGGACCGAAACTTTTTAAAAACGATAGATTCAGCATCGTTAAATGCATGGGGGAAATGAAAAAATTTAGCACTAATACAAATGTCTACACGGTGACATTATTGACGCCTAGTATTTGGTTAGAAACCGTTTAGAATATATAGACCAACTTTTTTCACCGACATAATTTGAGCGTGTCCTGGATGGGTTCCGACCCACCGACTATGTAGGTGTGTGTATTGGGGGGAGTGGGTTTTTGAAAATAACTTGTTCCTTCCCTTACATGCTAGGGAATCTTTTCAGCGTCGCTAACATTTTGGCTCTTATTTTGAAACTTAACCAAAGTGGTCGGAAGCTCGAGATTAAAGTAACTCATATCGAGATACCCAGAGGCGCCAAAAAAGAAAATGTCACGCACAAATGTTATAGCATGACTATCAACAGGGGGCGCTAGGTCGGTCGTGTTCCCAAAAAACGGCTTAGATAAACTTTGTTTGGCTAGAGCGATAGTTTGTTGCATTCGCTGATAAGGACATAAAATTATATTCGTAAATCGAACAATGTGCAAAAAAAAGCTGGCTTTACAGCTGCACGCCGACGCCGGCGTTCGCCAATATGGGTGTTGACTTGAAAAGAATTTCAGGATTATTATTTGACAGAATACCAAATTGTGTTATTCCAAAAAAAAAATGGAACGCAGTGCCAGGTTACCTTCGAGGGGCTTTCTAGCTCTAAACGCATCTTATACCTTTTCTGCCACGCCAATCACTATTTTTCGGAATTTTAAATCCGCTGTTTATTTTCTCATCCCGATTATTCTGTCTGAGGCCGTATTCCCGACCTAAAAGCCACGCCTGCCAAAAGCAGTCCCTCGTATCATTCGCCTAAATATGTTTTGCTTCCGTTAGTTGCCATGTTCGGCATGTAACAGATTGTTCAGAAATACGGAATGTTTAGTCCGCCATTATAGCAAACAGCCACCCTTCAAAGACTCTATACAGTCTGTAAATCGCTGTTTAAATGCAAGATTTGTTTTCTAACGTTTGAGGGTAATAGCAGGACTGTTGCCAATGTTTTTGTAAACAGTGGTGTCGGCTAGACCACCGCTACCATATTCAACTCCTCAAAAAAAACGCGATTGCGTGCGGTTTACGACCTCGAAACGACGCAAGTTGAGCGAGTAACTGACAGGGATTTTTTTATTTACACAGCGTGAATTTGGCGGTTATGCATGCAGTTACTGTTTTGGTTGTATTCGTTGTGGCGACATGTTTATGAACGGTGAAAACGATTTTTGTCATTGGTTGTTTGAGCCAGGGATTCGAACCACTCTCTCATTTCACGTAATAACTCTGGATACGCTTCTTTCTCTTCCTAATTAAATGGGCATTAGATAATGGGAGTCAAACCTACCGACGTCATATATATGCGGGAGACCGCAAAAATAGAAGGTTGGTGGACTCTTTTCAAGTTTATGTCAATGGCCTTATCCAAGCTACTCGCTAGTTTAGGGCTAGATGAAAATCTTATACCTATATGGTTTGTTATGCTGTCTTAAAAGATAATCATGTTACTGTTAGGCGAGAATGCACCTATCGACGAACCATTCCGTCAGTACAACTCCAAGCGTGGGGGGATCCTTCGACAATTGAGTTTTGTAACTTGGTCACTCTCCAATCCACGTGACCTTTTTCCTACGCCTACGTCACTAGCTCGCCTCCCTCCCTCCACCGCTCGGCCTTGCCGATCGGTAGACAGCATGGCGCCCGCCGCCCGCCGCTGAGAGAGAGAGAGAGAGAGGCCCTAGCGCGGGGGTATCCCTTCCTCGGCCAAGGCCGAGGAAGGGACAGAGAGAGAGAGAGAGAGAGAGAGAGTGGCCCTAGCGCGGGGGGTGGGGGGCTTAGAGGAGAGTGAGAGTGGTCTTTGGGGGAAATAAATAAAGTGGTTAGAAGGACAACGAGTTCATTCGCTTTCCGTTAGTTGTTAGTGATGGATGAGCGGCGTTCAATATCAACAACTTCAACTTTTCTGGCAGACCCAAAGTACGAGATATGTAAGAGCATAGTCTTGCTGCTCATTTTATTTTTAAATTGTCTCCTGTGGAGTTTACCTTATTGCCGGCAATTTTATTACCTCCCGCCCCTAGTCAACGCTAGCGCTGCCGAGTCAGTATGGGTGAGCGTTTGATTACAGATTTTGCCCAGTTTCACGCACCGTTTAACTGCGTGATTGCAGGACCAACGGGTAGTGGTAAAACTAGCTGGATGCTTAAATTTATAGATAACTCGGCCTCTATGGTAGACGATGAAATTAAAGAAATACATTGGCATTTTTCGAGTTACCAGAGCTGGATGGACAAGTATAAGGATAAGATTAAATTCCATAGAGGTTTACCTACCGATATCGCTAGCTACGACCCTAATATACATAAACTTTTAGTTCTGGATGATATGATGAGTTCAGTAGCGACATCTAGCGGCGAAATTGCCGAACTTTTCACGAGACACGGTCATCATAATAATTTTTCAATATTTTATTTAACTCAGAATTTATTTTCGCAAGGCCGGAACCAACGGGACATTGCTTTAAACGCTCAATATGTAGTACTGTTGAGAAATTTAAGAGATAAAAGGCAGATAATGACGTTCGCGTCGCAAGCCTATCCAGCCAAGACTAGACAGTTTATGGCCGCGTACGACGACGCTATCCGTAGACAGAAATACGGATATTTAATGGTGGACATGCACTCTAAATCCAACGACGCAACTCGACTGAGAACGCATATATTCCCCGGAGAAACTACTTTAGTTTATTCCACGTGAAGATTTCGATGAAGAACGTTAGGAAGCATAGGCCGCTCCTAGAAGCACTCTGTAAACTTAGCATTCCACAACGCAAGAATTTGTTGCGGCACGCTGACAAGTCTCAAGTCAACTGTATTTCGGAAATTGCCTTAAACTTATTGAATAATAAGCTCAAAGTCTCGCCTTCGACGCGTTGTAAATTGAAGAAATATAAGAAACAAATTCGACTTTTGGGGAATCGTCGAGCTTCGCTCAAATCCAGAAAGAGTGTTTTAGTACAAAGAGGCGGATTTTTACCCTGGCTCATTCCTACAGCCTTATCGGCTCTCGGGGGTTTATTAGGCCTGGGTAAACAATGAGTTCGTTACTTAATAGAATGTATTTAGTCCCTGAGGACGCTTATAAAAATTATACCCCAACAACACCAACAACAGCGCCCGCCGCTGCCGCCACTCAGCCGCACGGATTCCTTTACTTGCCGGAAGGAGGGTTATACGCTAAATTAACCGAAATTCAAGCTCGTATAGATGCCCTTTTAAAAACCGAACACTTACCTTTGGATTTTAAAGCAAAATATATCGGGCAGCTCGAGAGGGAAAGAGATCAATTTATCGATCAGTTTAGATTGTCGGCAGCGGTTGTTCCTACTACACCAGCTCCCACTAAAAAACATTCGCTTCTTCCGCCAAATTCCCCCGGTCCGCCCACATTGTCCTTAGCAGGCAGCCCTCCCAAAAAGGAAGAAAAAAGGACTAAGGAATATATCGTTGATAGAGAGCGAACTAGCCTACCTCGCGCCGCTAAGCAACGAACTAGTAGACGTAAGAAACAAAGCGATCCTGACTGGGATATTTTCCAGTAAAAAAAAAAAATGGACGCATATTTAACTAAATTGTATCACGACAGCTTAGGGGAAGCCACTAGTTTCGCCTCGGCGACCAAATTACATTCTCGGGCTAAGCGGGACGGTAAAAAATATACTTTAGCCGCTATTAAAGACTGGCTTTTACGTCAGGATGCATACACCATAACCAAACCGACCAGGTATAAATTTAAAAGAAATAAAACTATAGTGGGTGGGTTGGGGAGTTTCCTACAATGTGACTTAAGTGACTTGATATCTTTAAGACAGCATAACAAACCATACAGGTACATTTTAACTTGTTTGGACGGCTTGAGCCGTAAAGCCTGGGTTGAAGTATTGCGTACTAAAACAGGCCGAGAAATGGTCGAGGCGTTTAAGAAAATATTTAAACGTATAGGCTATAAAGTAATGAACGCTAGCAGCGACAAAGGGAGTGAATTTTTAGCGAAAGAGGTTCAGGATTATTTTAAAGAAAAAGACGTTCATTTTTTTACTACCGAAAATGAAGATATAAAAAAAAGTAACGTTGAAAGGTGGCAAAGAGAATTAAAATCTAGATTACATCGGTTTTTTTTATCTAAAGGTACTTACGAATACGTGCCGGTCATTCAAAAAATTGTAGATTCTTACAACAAAACTCGCCATTCGGCCACTGGCATGGCACCTGATAACGTCAATTTTCAAAATCATACGCGGTTGTGGCGTAAATTGTTCGGTGACGATTTAAAGCAGCTAGGCCATGCTTTGACTAAACGTAAAAATATTAAAATTCCTTTAAAAATAGGTGATAAAGTTCGCATCGCTATATCAAAAGGGAAATTTGATAAAGCTTACAGGGGCTTGTGGTCGAGGGAAATATTTTTCGTAACTAAAGTTTTGGTTCCTCGCGGCAATTTAGGTCAAGTTACTGTCAGGCTTAAAGATTATAACGGGGAAGAAATTAAAGGTCGCTTTTATTTATTCGAAGTAGGTAAAGTGCTTAAAAAGGACGGGGAGGACTACCATCGCGTAGACAAGGTGCTGAGAAGCAAAGGTGTCGGACGCAACAAAAAGTATCTAGTATCTTTCGAAGGTTACGATAAAACCCATAACCGTTGGATCCCGGCTAAAGACTTGAAAAAACTATAAAAACAAAATGGAGGGCGATAGTTTCTACATGACTTTACCAGCCAATGCTAGCCTGGATCTTTTTCCTACAAATTCACTTAACGATTACACTACGAAATTAGCTCAAAGAATAAGTCTTTCTGGTAGTGGCTGGGAGGTCGGACTGGCCGAATTTCAATACTCGAGGAACTGGGCTAACGTGGCATCAGATAGTGGAATGACTCTGAAATGTGGAACCCGTACTTACGTTAAATTCCCTAGATATAATTACCAAGAATTCGATATACCGGAATCTGCTAAACTCGCGATTCTTAATCAACATAAAGTGGTGGGGGGGGAAACCACATTGACCGTGGAACCGGAATTGGATCTAGTTTTCAAT
>JAHWFP010040974.1:11675-29717 GCA_023313725.1 Lithobius niger
CCCCCCCCCCCCCCCCCCCCCCGGGGAGTGAGACGACGCGGAATGAGTGAGCTAATAATAATAATAATCTACATAATAAAATCGGTAACACAGAACTAGAAGAGGTCAAGTTAGAAGAGGAAGAAGTGGCGTAAAGGGTGGTTAGTTACACTGGTAGTCTAGAACACCCACTTTAACTTACAGCAAGTGGCACTTGAGAAAGTATGTACTTAAGTATATACTTTGCTCGCAAAGGAAGTATTTACTCAAGTTATGTGGACTAGTCTAGAATGTCAGCGCTGCGTGTCGACTAATCACTTATACAAGTACCAATTCCATCGTCATTGAAGCGCAAAGCGGTCAGTGTGACCACATTTCCAAGCTTTGTGGACCCAAATTGAAGAACAGAACGTACATATGCTAACAATTACACACAAAGAGTGCAACCTCATTGTCGAACGCATGGCACTAATTAGGAACAGACACAAAGACACAGCCACAATTAAGAAAAAGGATTACTATTGTTGATCTAGACACACGCTAGTGTGTCGCCGCCTATTAACAGTAGATCATCCCATTTAATACACCCGATTGTTAAAAAAATTGATTGAAAATGATACAAAGGCGGCTCACTAGCAGACATGTGCCTGTTAACTGTAAGCAACTGAAAGCTTATTTTGGCATGTTGAGGGTAAATCCCAATGCGACAGAAATGTTTCAAATTGTGGAAAATGTAAGGGGAAGGGTCAGAGATTAAGAAAAACTAAAATTTAAAGGATGAGTGTCCACCAATCATAGAGAAAAAGATGCGTCAACAACGTTGTTTTTATGTTACTTCTAGTTGTTTAGCAGTCTAGACACACGCTAGTGTGTCACCGCAAAGTAACAGTAGATTATCCCATTGTAGACAGCCGATTGTTAAAAATTGATTGTTATACTGTTTTCACACGTAATAATTCGTCGCGGGTCAGCCCTGGGCTGGAGCCAGCCCGCGCCCCCCCCCCCCAGCCCGCGCCAGCCCTGGCCAGCCCTAATGCCAGCTCCGGGCGCGCTTTGATTTCACACGTTATAAATGCTTGAGGGCCAACCCGCGCTCGCTTAGGAGCACCGTCTCTTGGCAAAGTGGATAAGAGCAGTGAATCGGCTTCACTTCTCATATTACGTGTTTTCAGGAGAAGCGCTACATTAATGTCAAACTGACGTCGCTAAAATGTTTGATTATAAAAGCCTAGAATTGAAAAAAGAAAAACAAACTGAATATAGGGGGGGGAGGGGGAAGCCACGGGAAATAAATGCCAAAGATTACAAAAGTCGTTTCTTGTGAAACTCCATACCCTACCTGGTGATTTTCGAGCCGAGACAATTAATCTAACCCATTTGTATTCCCTATATACAAAACGAAAAAACCACCAACACATTTTTGTGTGTTTCAACTCCCCCTCCCCAATCCGACTTTTTTCCTCAGACTTTTTCGTCTTTTCTCCGCGTTTTTTTTTTAACTTTGATCTTGTACCACGATCAACAGGCTATAAATTCTTTTTGTTTTTTTGACTTTGTGTTATTGGTAATACCTTTCCGTGACACCAAACCTCTTTCCGTTAATTTGGCAAATACTGTAATGTAACAGCTGGTTCTCGATTTTATTTCTTGCGTTATTAAATGTAGGCTATTCTTTTTATTTCAATACGGGTGTGAAACCCATTTCTGTTGCCCTTTGGATACAAATACTAACGCTCCAACAGTTAAATCTTGGCGGTGTGGTGCGGCGATTGTAGTTCCAAGATTGACGGTTCGAATCTTTGGTTGGGGCAGTTTAACGTTCCAGAAATTTAAAGGATGAGTGTCCACCAATCATAGAGAAAAAGATGCGACAATAACGTTGTTTTTATGTTACTGTCTATAGCTGGCTAGCTAATAAGATTTTTCCCATGTTAAATCCCATAGACTTTTTGCTCATGGCTAGCGCAAAATTGAGAAGGCCTACGTACCTGAACTTTTGCACACGGATGCATGGTGATCTGAGGATGGTCCTTTTGTTGGTTTGAGAGTTGTAGAGGTCAGGACAAATGCGTGGGAGGGTTTTGAAATTCGCCATCAGCGCATTTAAATTTCGTTTCTTTTCAAGTTGCAACCAAATATTTCAAGCAACAATGTCTTGAACAATCAACACTGGTCTTTAGATTTATTGTAAAAGCCTGGACGAACTAGAACTGAACTATAACGAAGGACAAAATAAGGAAACATTAACGTTGCCGTGGATTGCGTAAGAATAAAAGGATGCACGTTAGATGATGGTTACGCAACAATACGAGCATCCACGAGCTAACGGGTTTTTTGTTAAAAACCCAACAATAAAAAGCTTCGCGTTCTGCTGTTTTAGTAACAGCGACTTTCGGGGGTTTCTGCATGACTAAATGTCAATGAAATCTTGAAAAGTTAAGGAGAAGGTCCGGGGATAAACAAAACAACTGAAGGGGATGCGCTGATTGAGTGAGTTAAGTGAATAAAATCAGTGATTGTTAGCCAGTGTGTGCCAAAATGGGATTTAAGCAACTTAAGCATGTGAAGAGTGGTCATACAATAAACGAAGCCGTGGTAATTTGGCTAATCTAACGGCTAATTGGCAATGGTAAATTTGAAAATTAGAAATGTAAAAATTTATAGATATCAAATTCCTCTAGAAAAAAGGTACAGATGAAGATAAGACAGTGTAACCTTATGTACGTTCACAGTCGTAAGTTGAGATATCCACCCAAAACAAAAACTGGTAGACCTGCCAAGTTTCCAAAAACGATCGGCCTTTGAAGGTAATGATATCCAAACCAACCATGGAAAGGCCGCCAAGGTCAATCATATTAGCCAAGTTAATCGCAGCCAATAATACTTTGGACGTTAAATGAAAACTTGAACATTGCTGCAGCGAGTAGCAATCTTCAAGTTTTCATTTAACTTTCGAACTATTAGTCGATGCGATTAACTTGGCTAATAGGATTGACCTTGGCGGCCTTTCCATGGTTGAATGATATCACTACCTTCAAAGGCCGATCGTTTTTTTAAACTTGGCGGGTTTGTCTACCAGTTTTGGTTTTGGGTGTGAGTTTAATGTTGACCGCAATATCACCAAACTGACGAAGAACAGCTAAAGAAATATTAAGAAAACATTGTTGCAAAGGTGCATACTACTACGGGAAATTGTAGACGAAAAGTTCTAAAAACATGTGGTGGCAGATGAGGCAACGAACCTGACCTCATCACAGAAAAGGTGGCTGGTCTTTGCATCTCTACGACAACGATGCAGATGCAAAAATAGTCCACACAATAAACGTGAGGTAAAAAGGAGGGTCATCCTTCTGTATCTGAACCACTGAGACCTCTACTCAGGGTTTATCAGTGCTTCCAAAGAAGGCTCAGGATTCAGGCAACCACGTTGATTCGACAGTCACTGTCGTTCGGTAGCACCCCTTTAATTGACTGGCTTTGTACTGCACACAAACGTTACTGTATGAAGATATACAACTATCATTGGTTGAGCATGCATAACGGACTTCTACATTTGTGAAAAGAGGTCTGTAGAACATATTCATTGTACGGTACATTCCTAGGCAACGTCACCTTCCTGTTACGAAATACCTGTCCGCTTTGGTACACCGGTTGCACGGAGTGTCCGACACTAGCAACATCTGGTAATTCCGGTCTGTATATGGGGTCTCTTACTGCTATAAGTTATAGAATCTTTATTGCACTGCTGTGAGCTTGTTGCACATTGAAAATCGAACGTGCTGTTCCCTTAAAGCAGCAATGATCCTGGCGACTTTGCTTCACAACGTGAAACAGTTTTCTGTGTCACCTACAATTTGACTGATGCTTCCTGTAACAAAGTAACTTGCTGCAATTAATAATTGCTGCAATGTTGGAATCGAATTTCTATGCAGGATGTATCTTTCCAGTGATAGTGCTATAGCATTGAGGAAAATTGTTTCAACATCCTGTAACAATTTCTGAAATGTTACTCAGGATATTGTGTTTCTATACGGGAACCAGTTCCATCATGACACCTCGACGATCTCTGCGATCTTGCTCATCCTGGGGTCTTAGCTTCACTGCACTACCAACTTGGTACTTAAGGGTATTCCACAGCACACTTGAAAGATACTCAACCTTAAGGGCTTGCCAGTTCTAAGGGGATTCTCAGACTACTGATGTGGCACTTAAGTATGTACTTTAAGCTAAGTGGGTTTCAAGACTACCACTGTTAGAAGAGGAGGAAATGACTTGAAAGATGTTGTTGTCTATGCCTGTAACAATTTCTTTTAGCAGTGAATAAGGCCAAGAACATTCATTCTTTGTGCGGCAGCAAAGAAAAAGGGTAAGCGTTTGTTTGCTTATTGTTGGTTAAAGGTAATCTTGACAATCCATCCGTAGTAAAACTATCAAAGCCTTTAACGTCCTCTATATGTTATACATATAGCCGTTTAGGAGCAAAGCCCACCTTTGCATTCTTGCTGCGGCCATGACAGGGTTGAAAATTCAAGTTAAAGCTTGGTTATCGGTACACAATGTGAATTTCCTACAAAACTCATATTGGTGAAACCTTTTTTACCCCTAAAAATAACGCTCAAGATTCACGGTCTATTTGAGCATGGCCCTTTTCTGCTGTAGTTAAGGTTCAAGAGGTAAAAGCCATTAGTCGTTCTTCTCCATTCGGAAAAACGTGTAACAACTCAGCTCCCACCCCATAGAGCGAGCCATCTCACTTAAGCTTCTGCGATGATTTGTCATTATAATGAGCAAGCACGCCACTGTTCAAAAATACACGTTTTAACTTTTGAAAAGTTTTTTCGCAAAAATCGCTCTACAACCAATGTGTATCTTTTTTCAACAAGTTGTTAAGTGGAGAAACGATTGAAGTCATTTTGGGCTCAAATCCCAAAAATAAACGTAGTTGCTGCTGATTACTTGTACGAGGGCAATCCTGAATAGCTTCTAAGGTTTCAAGAAGATTCATAAGACCTTTACTTGTGATTTTAAATCCAAGATAATTCACGTCGTTACCACCTATAGTACACTTATTGCATCTCAGTCTGAGACCTATATCTTGCAATTTGGCAAGAACAACATTTAAACTATAGCATCATGTTCAACATTATCCCCAGCTTCCAACATGTCATCTACAAAAGGTGTGGTTTTATCCCAACCTCTGAGTATCGTTTCCATCCTTTTATGGAAAAATTACTGAGCTACCTTAAAATCCTAGTGAGAAACGGTTCCATGCATATAGGCCGTAATGGTGGAGATAGCCAAAATAGGCTTTTAATGAAGAAATGCATCTGTTAAATCCAACTTGGAAAATTTTGTACACCCTGCTAAATTAGAATATACCTCTTCCCCCCTTGGAACAGGATATGATTTAGTCACTACCTCAGGATTTATAATTCCTGAGTAATCCCCCACAATTCTAAGATCTTCATTTGGCTTAAAGACTAGAACTACAGGTGAAGCCCATTGACCTGCCTCAATGGGTGAAATAATACCAGCTGCCTCTACCCTATCTAGTTCCTTTAACAGTTTAGCCTATCTTCATTTTCACCCACAAAATATGATTTTTACGTCGAAGAAGTGTATTAGCTATAAGGAGGTAACGATGTTTTAATTTGCCATGTTATTTAACTAACTTTTGACACTGAATCTAACGTTGTAAACAGTGGTCGTCTCTAATATGGTACCGTTGCGAAGTTGAAAAAAGCGACGGACCGACGAATAGGGATGTTTTTAAAGTCAGCGGCTTGCTTCCTGAGCGCTGAGTTTGCTTGGTCTCGGCTTCCTTCGCTTTTCCCATTTTCAAGCTGAGATTAAAAACGACGTTATTTGAAGTTTACTAAGCACAAACATGGCCGACAGTAACAAAATCAGTTATTATATCTCTTTTCTCTGTTTCATCGCATTATTAGTAGCGTTTAAATGATGAGACTAAAGACTAATCAATTGAACTGCTGGCAGCTATCAATATCGTACTTATCACGCACGTATCATGTAGATTTATCGATTGTATGAGGATTGTTGCCGATTGTTGCTCCGCGGGCAATGGCGCATGCGCACATCATTCCCCCATACTGGTTGGTAAGCTCAGCGAACTCGGCACCCTTTTTCCTCGCTTACTTGGCTCGCCAGCCAAGCCGCTGCCAAGCCAGCCGCTGCCAAGCCGCTGACTTTAAAAAAAGACGGAAAAGTTTCTCAGCGGCAAGCGGCTTGAATTAAAAACGGGAAAGCTTACCTCGCTTCCAAGCGGCTCGCAAGCCACTGACTTTAAAAACATCCCTATTGCACAAAGTCGTTACAGAAGACTAATAATTGTCTAGACGCTCTACATACTCGGTCCAACTAGATTTTTCTTCATACTTTTCAAATTGCATAAAAGCTGCCATGATATACACTGCACACACAATATGAACCCTACGGTGATTTAGAATTTCGTTTTGTAAACTCACCGCGTTTTTGACTACACAAGCGTACTCGACCTTGCTTTATCAGTGACCTTGAAAACAGCTGTTGCTCGCAACGCAAGTCTGCCAATTCCTGCCCGCGATTGCTGTAGCTTATGACGGTGATTAAATAATAGGCCAATCCACCGAATAACACATTGCTTCGCTCCTATTTTCGTCGTATCCTCCAAGTCTAATTGTGCTGCCCCGGGAAACCACTAAGGACACGAGAAAGTACATTCAGTAAGGAAGTGATAAGCACAGTTCCAATTTTTTGTTGTTGACATTTTGACATTTTTCTGACTTTACAAAAAAAAATTGATTAAATTTGTGTTGCTGCTTCTCTTCTTATTTGTTGTGAGTTCATATCTGAATTCCATCCTCGGCCGCCATTTGTGGTGAACAGCTATAATATACTAAACAGGAGGAAGTATAGGTTATTACCCGCTTTCCGAGTACTGAGATTAACAATGTCGAGGCCTCGCAGGGGCCGAGCCATTGTTGAGCTCAGTACGAGGAACAACAATTGAACAGCGGATAATTGAAAAGCGCATTCACTGTCATTGTTATTGCAACATCGCCCTTGTTCGCTGAAGGAGAAAATCGGCATA
The DNA here is from genome assembly GCA_023313725.1 of Lithobius niger. Classification (NCBI taxonomy): domain Eukaryota; kingdom Metazoa; phylum Arthropoda; class Chilopoda; order Lithobiomorpha; family Lithobiidae; genus Lithobius; species Lithobius niger. The sequence goes on from JAHWFP010040974.1 coordinate 18,745, forward strand.
AGGATTCGTTTTTTGTGCAAAAATTGTTGCACGCACAGTCGCATTATCAAGCTTTCTGAGCAAAAGAACGTCAGCATGATTCGTTCTTTGTTGTGCGCGTGCTGACCCTTTGTCGATCTCAGTACTCCAGGCCTGGGATGTGAATCCCAGTACACCAGGCCTGGTATGAGGGTATCAAGCTTGTTGCATTGTTACAAGCATTGTTGTATAGTACTTAGATCATCGAAACTGGGTGATAAGTGACCCGGACTCAAGGTTTCTGTTGACTGACCATGATTTTCATTTACGTTCATGCTTTTATTGACAATTGTCAGCTGACCAAGGATCAGCTAACGGCAAACAAGCAACACACTAATGTACGGATGGTAGCACCAGCCGTGGACAGGTGTTAAGACACTACACAATACTTGCTAATGTTCTTTTAAAATCTGGGTGCAATACTCATTCGGCTACTTTTTGCCATTTGATGTGAAGCTCTTTGCTGGTCCTTTTCACAGTTTATTTTTTTTTTTTCAGATAGGCCTAAGCTACGTTTCATGTTTATTTCAAGAGGCTTTCATTTACTCCCACACACAGTTTCTGTTTTTTATTTGCAGCCTCTTTCCGCCAACGCCACCGTCTTAAAGTAAAATGCCAAGTTAGCCGTCATGGTTAAGCTGCCAAAAAGCGTGCAACTGCAAATAATATTTACATTGTTTATATTTATTGCAGAGTATCTTTCCTAGATTTAAAATATTAATAATAAATCTTTAAACAACAAGCCAAACAATCATCAGTAACGATAGTATACTACACAATAATCAAAAGATTCAAAAGATCCACGGCTCCCTATTTCGCCTCCTACGACAATGTTGAAGCGCCCACCTCTGGCAAATACTACAGCTACAAACGCTAATTTTTTTTAAACTTGGAATTATCACAAGGGTAGGTCAGATGGTGTTAGCTTGGGCGTGAAGACAGTATTTAAATAATTCTAAAGCTTTCAGAACTTTTAGACCTAATTTTTAATTTCGTAAGCAACAGCAGCAGAGAAAGCGTAGTCCTATTGCGTTCGAGATTCAGCCTATTCATTCTTGCAACACGGGATATAGAGCTCAGTTTCCATAGCAACCACAGGAATCTTGAAACTACTGTACGAAGCCAATTTATTGTTCCGTGTTGAGATATAAACACATCGCTTTCTTTCTTTTTATGCAAGCCGTTTCGTCACGCACGGCGATTTGAGGTTTCACATTTGGGATTCCCGTTGATAGTGTAAATGCTAGTTTGGGCCACCATGTTGGGTGAATTCCCCAAGCATTTTTTTTTCACGTCAGGCGAACATGAGTCGGTAACGAATCTTTTTGTTGTTTTTTTTTCCATTTCCCTGCCTTCCTCTAGTGGTAAATGTGCCATAATGTTATTAATTGGTAGAGTTGCGTATAAAAAGATTGTTATCTATAAGGAAGCAACGATGATTTATGTTGACGGTTTTTAAAAGTTCAGTTGATTACCAGTAGCACAGTGTATCCCTAGGGCACACTGGACACCGGATCACGTTAATTCTTGTCTCAAAGCCTTTTCGAGCGAGTTCATTTGCTACCTCGTTGCTAAAAACGGCAGTGTACAGGCACCCAGGTAATGGAGACCCTAACGCTACACTGAAATGCAGCGAGGAGCTTCCTGCCACTCTCTAAAGAGAAGGGGTGAACAACGTTCAACAATGCAAGGGAACGCCTCAGAAAATCAATACCGGCTTTGGAGTCTGAATACACGGCGAAACTCAGCAAACTGGGGTATAGACATTCATCTATAGTGCTAGAAACTGCAACCAATTCTCTCAAGAATGCTGACGGCAAACCAGGGAGGAAGTAACTTCTCTCCAAACGAAGGTCTGGGACGAAAATACCCACCCTACCCTCCTAAACTTCTTTGTGAAACGAGGCATCACAAAAGATGCTGACCGTTTCAGGGAGACATCAGCTCTCCAAACGGCAGCAACCTGGCTACTCCACGTCCAGGGGCGAAAGGCAACAACAAGCCTAGGGACCAGAAACCAGTTTAACTGTCTTCCCAGGAGGATGGTGGCACCTAAACCAAGAGTCCCAAACCTTCTTCTTGCCGGTAGACCCAGGGTGGTGAAACTACCCAAAGCGCACGAGCCGATCTGTAGTCCCCCTTGCGATGGCTTTGAGACAAAGTCTCAATTGAAATTCACTGGCATGGATGTTTATTGGACATGCCCCGGTCTACACATCATCAAGACTGTGGATGACGGCAAATGGACAGAAATAACCCACAAGCAGTCATTAACTGCACGCCCTTGATGGGAGATACCGAACTGGCCAACACAGACAGATGAAGATCAATACCTGCTCTTATGTACGCGCGATACATGGTAGTGACAACACACCTTTTCGCAATAATTTTATTTGAGACAAACGACTTGAGGATACCAAGACTTGAGGACACAGTTTACCACAAAACAGTTGTGTCACTGTGCCAGGACAGCCGGGGGTCCAAGCTTATGACCAGATACCTGATACTTCGTTTTGGGTGAACTGGACAGCCACCCACCATTATAGTCCCGGAAGTGGAGGACCCTAGCAAACACCATCAGAATCACAAGATCATCAGCATAAGCGACAGCGCTAGCCATTGAATCAAGCTCGTGAGTACAGGATCGATAACAACAGCAAAGAGAATTGGGCTCAGACAACTCCCTTGATGGAGCCCTCTGTCAGTCGATTGGCAATCTGACCAGTGACCATCAGCACTAGTGGCAAAGGTCCATACACCAAGGAGAGCGAGAATAGCTTTCACTAGTCCTCCCCCCTAACTCCCAATTCATACAGGGCATGTTCCACCCACCTAATGTCCACCATGTCGTAGGCGGCCCTGATTTCCAGGAATGCAGCAACAGCTATCTTACTACTAGACCATGCTTCCCGAATATCTGCTTTAAGATACAAAATAGCATCTTGCACTCCACGGTGACATCTAAAGCCAAACTGAGCGTCAAAGAGCTTTTCCGAGGCCTCTAGTTCCCACTTCAACCAACGCACGAGGATCCTCTCGTAAACTTTCCTGGCACACGACAAAAGAGCAATTGGTCTGTAGCTTGTGACAGAAGTACAGGTCTTCCCTCGCCCCAGAACCGGCGTTAAGATGGAGAACATCCATGCCAGTGGAGGTGGAGCCCATTCTAAACAACCCTGGAGACTGTGAACCAGCTCAAGCCGCCCCTGTTCACCCAGACACTTCAAATCATTGTACGCTATCGCGTCGATGCTCACGCAACTACCAAAGCGACACATATCCAGAGATGCATCCAGCTCAGACAGTGAAATAAGTGCTTCCCTCTTAGATAAGTTTAAACAGTCCGAGTGCAATGGTGGTGGTGGAGGCCCCTTTGCCGAGCCGAACACAAGCAAAAATTGTTGTTAATCACCTCTGCCATTCTGGGCCCGTGGATGACCTCTCCAGCACTACCCAAAACCCAGACAAGCGCAGTACGAGGGTCCAGGGGGTGAACAAGTCTCCAGCCATGGGCAATAGGAAGACCGGCAGTAACTTTTTCACAGTCTCTTCCCCAAAAGTGACCTTTCTTTCTGCAGAGTAAAACGCGACTCATTCGTGATTCCCACGAACTCACAGAGGTTTTATTGTTGGAAAAAGCAAAGATAGTCCATGTGTTCCTCATGATAGTTGCTGTCGACTTTGAAACAATTCAGCTCAGTTCTGACAGCCCTCATCTACGAAATAAATAAACCATTCTATCGTTTCTAGGTGCCAATATTGAGGCCAGCAGTCGTCGAAATTAACCACGTTGCATAATTTGGATTAAAACTATGCGTATTTAGCTGAAACACGGATTCTTTCACGAACATTTATTAGGAGCAGTGGCCTGTAGCCGTACGTCCCATCTAACCCTATACAGAAATCTCTTACCACACCGTCGCATAAAGAATTGTGAGGCACCAGCAGCAAAGACATAACACGTGCACGAAGAAAAGCGGTTAAAGAGATTGTTAGATTCTTACCGTTGTGGCTTTTTCCTTTTCTAATTTAGTTACCGTTTCAGTTTCCCCGTCATCCAGAATTATTATGTAGATATCCTACAACAAAGTCATTGCGAGCAGGTCAACCGCTTATCCGGTGAACATGAGAACTCTGCCTTTGATTATCTACTGATATTGCAACAACAGGATGCATTGTAATAATGGGATAGATTTGAAAGTGGCCCAACGCAGGATGACCTTGGTGTGTTTGCACAGTCCTTGGCCGGTCACTAAAATAAAACGTTTGACAACAAAACGATTGTCGATGGCCACAGCCTGCTCCCCACCAAACGGTTACCAACAGGTACTAGGGATGGGAAAACGAAAAGGGCATTTCATAAACAGATGTGGCAGAGAAATGTGACTAAAATATCGCGTCAAGGTTGCTGTCTAATTCCGACAATCGTCCAATTACAGTACGTCCGCTGCCATGGCTGAAGTTGAAGTTTTAATGAGCCTAGTAGCCTACTACACTATTCGCTCAATACTATACTAGCTTAACCTACTTAAGCCATGGCTGAAGCCATGATTGAAGGCCTGCAACATCAACTATGAGTACAAGACAATTATTATTAGTGTTTGCGACAATGACTTGCAGGATAAGTATATGGTTTGCAACAATGCCGAGGAGAATACGAGATTTACACCTCCAAGGATTCCAACAGACTCCGAGCCTAAGGCGAGGTTTTTGTTGTGATCCGAGGAGGTGTAAATCCCGTAATTCTCTGAGTCATTGTTGCAAACCATGGATATAACTAGTTTGTATCCATGGTCACTTTTTGTGTCCAATAAATTTGTACCTAAGTTTTCTTTTTCCTTTTTAAAATTTTGTTTTCTGTCATTTTCTGTGGGGTGATTTCCATTGCAACAATACTTACTGCAACAGTCGATTCTTCCAACAATCGGTAATGTAGTAATTATACCAATTAGTAATGAGTAACAATCAACTAAGAGTACGTGTGCGTGTTTCGAACGTTCATTGTTATCCGAAATTTCATTTCGTTGTGTCGCTAAAAATGGCAGTAGCTTTAGGAGTTGATGCACTTTTTTTCCGCCGACGACGATTTTGTAGAATCTTGGTCGTCAGCCAGAATAATCCACTCGAGTCAAGCAACATCAAGCTGTCATTGGGGACAGCTAGAAGCTGTCATTAATGTGGGTGAGATCAATCTTCAGCCTAGTATCCGAAATTTTTGTTAAATTTTATTTCGTTAGGCTATACAGTTTCTTGGTTTGAGTTTAAGTAGAATCGTGGGTGTGCTTTTTTGTGGTCGAGGCCCGTTGTGCGGTCGGTTTGCCCCATCTGCCATCAACGTTATATGGACTTCTTTGTAGTGTCATGCCTTGTTTACGTATTATTTGCGTATTTGTTTTTACATTAAAACTTTTTTTACTGTCTCACACGGGGGGTTAAAAAATATTTTGCAATGGCTAAATGCAGCAGTAAGGTTTATCATGGGACTAAACACTACAGCAGAGGGAAGGCTTAGTAACTTGAATTTTTATTAATTTTTTAATTGAATACCTCCGTCGTAAAAGATTCGTGTGATATCACATTAAAAACAAAAAAGTCGTTGTTAAAAAGTGTAGCATGGTTTCATGTGGACTAAACACTACAGAAAAAGGAAGGCTTACTAACTTAAAACTTCCGTTGTAAAAAAATGTTCGACATCATATTATAAACCAAAAAGTCATGTAAAAAAGTGTAGTGAGGTTTCACGTGGACTAAACACCACAGCAAAGGGAATGCTTAGTAACTTACATTTTGATTAATTGTTAAATTAAATACTTTCGCCGTAAAAAAATCACATTAAAAACCAAAGAGTCATTGTTAAAAAGTGTAGTAAGGTTTCACATGGACTAAACACTACAGCACAGAGAAGGCTTAGTCGTGTCCCTTTTCTTTTTCATGGGTACAAGTACAACTTAAATTTTGCAATTGCAAAATGCAGCAGTAAGGTTTCACGTGGACTAAACACTACAGCCACACTACGAATGGAAGGCTTTTTCGAGTTACTTTCCTATTTTTTTGACATGGTTTTGGTTAAACTTAACTTAAACATAAAACGAGTTCGTTTTTGTTTTCTAATTCTGAACTTATCCTTTACTTACAACAATCAATGTTCGCAACAATTAAAGATGTATTCACAGTTTATAACAAGTATTCACAGTTTATAACAATCAACCATGGGTACAAGGCTTTGTACATACCTTTTCGGATGCAATGTCGGTTTCACCTCGGAGGTAATTGTGGCATCTCTCAGAGGTACTAAATCCGTGCCCTCCTCACCATTGTTTTTAAGACATTGGTAATAACTATTTGGATTCGTGTTCCTTAAAACCAAATCAACAACAACAATAACTATTACAAATCAACGAAAACAGCAACGTATTATACTAACAACAATGAACGTGAAGTAGATGAGTGAGTTGAGGAAGTGCGTTTACCAGGGGTATTCGACCCTAGTTGGCCGTTTGCCCCATTGCAAATACAACAATAGCACGAAATCGAAAGAAATAATTACTTTGTAAATAAACTTATTAAAACCAATTACAGTAAGATTCTATCATATCAAAAACCAAAACTGGTAAAAGGGGCCGCCAAGTTCCGAATGTTTCGGCCCTTCAAAGGAGTGATATCAACACACCAAATCATTCGCCAAGTTAATCGCACTGCTTAATAGTTCGAAGGTTAAATGAAAACTAGAACATTGCTACTTTTGGTAGCAATATTCAAGTTTTTATTTAACGTCCAAAGTATTATTCGGTGCGATTAAGTTGGCGAATGTTTTGGTGTGTTGATATCACTCCTTTGAAGGGCCGAACCATTCGGAACTTGGCGGCCCCTTTTACCAGTTTTGGTTTTTGATATGATATCAGTCCTTTTTTTTAAATTGTGTATTTGACTTAACTCCACTACCGTGCAGATGTGTAATAAAGTGGCACGTCAACAAGAAATTGGTTTTTCAAAATTTGATACTGCCTTTTGCCTATAGGCCGAACCATTGTCAACTTGGTCACCTCTTTATAGGTTTTGGGTTTGGTTTTTATTTTGTTGTAATTTGTTTTATTTCGTTAGTTTTGGTGAGTTGATATCACTCCTTTGAAGGGCCGAACCACTCTCAACTTGGTGGCCTCTTCATCAGTTTTTGACCTTGTTTATTTTGCTTTGTTTTTAGAGTTGGTTTATTTTTTGTGAATGGGTGTGAATACAATTTCTTTGGCAACGTTGTTTAGATTTATCGTGCTACACTAGTGTGTGTCTAGGCACGCACGTCAGTATACACGTTGTCATTGTCCGAACTTTGGCTGTCCAATGAGAGACGATGCCAACAATACTATGGTTATAACAATATTTTCGTATTTACGCGCCATCCTACGCCATCCTCGTTATACCCCTAGGCTCCAAACCATAAAAGGTACGCAGTTCGTATCGTACTGCAGCCATTCGTCCAGTTTCATAACTGGAAGCCTTCCCGTTATCTCGGTATCGATGAATGATCATCCTATGGAAATTAACATGGGGATGAGGGACTAGAATTAGCTAGCTCGTTACACATTTTCAATGTAATTGAGGGTCAGCTTTTGCATTGAAAGCAGCTTAGCTGGCATTCCTACGTGAGTTAATTTTTGTCGGGTGGGTCATTGCTCTTAATTTCAACACAATTTAAGCTTTTGTACCGCATTATTATTTTTATCCAAGTACCTGAAATGTGCCCAACTATGCTTCGAGATGTGAGACACTGACGCTATGGCGCCGCGCTACAATGGTTTACAACCTCGGCAATTGTTTCTTGGGATGATTGTTGCCTAACTTCGCGCGACACACTAGCGTGTGTCTAGATTTGTTACTAGGGCCGTCATCAGTTCCACTGTCGACATAATGAAGCGGGATCCGCTTTCTTTGCTGTTTGGCTGTCAATCGGATCGGATCGGAGTTGCCTTGTAATTTCTAAACAATAAGTGACAGTTGCTTGGGGTTTGGGCCATTGCAAAGGTGGTGAAAAAATCGTGAAAATGGTGTATTCAAACGTCCAAATCGGTCGACAAAAAATGAACATATCTTGAATTTGGTTTATTATCGCCTAACGCCGCCTGTTTATCATCAACAATCAATCTTTTTGGAGCGTAGCTCCTCTATGAAGACACGCCAATGTAATCTTAGACCGCGCATCACGCGAAAACCACAAGGACTATTGAAAACCAAACTTTCCATGCAGTAGCACGGGGGTCCAGACTAGGTTTATCAAAAGAAAAATCCGGAATCGGACATGGGATTGAGGAAACATCAGGGTGACAAAAAAGACCAATAGCAAGAGCCAAAATCAACACAACACGATACGCAAAGCCGGTTCTAATTGTTCAAGGCACCCGATTGTTAAAAGGTTTATTGTTGACGATAAACAGGCGGCGGTCCGTGCTACTGCATGCAAAGTTTGGTTTGGAGAGTTCTTGTGCTTTTCGCGTGTTGCGCGGTATAAGATTACATTGGAGTGTCTTCAGAGCAGAGCTATGATACTCCAATAAATATTTTTCCACGCCTCCCCAACTCCCAAAAAAAATTAAGTCCTTTAAGTACTAAAGTCATGAACGATTGTCAAACAAGTAGCCTTAGTCTACGTTAGTTTCGCGTGCCGGCATTAGACTATAATATTGTTAGCCAGTTATTTCGTATGTATCTCTGGGGCAGCGTGCTACGTCAAAGACCGCCATATAGTTGTCAGCGCGGTTGTCAGCCATAAACAAGACCGTTTATTGCCAGCCATGGATCGGTCGTTTGGTGACATCGGTCGACTGACGAAAAATATAACCTCGAAACGTTTGATACGATTACGAACGATAATTTTTGACTCTTTCTGGTGGAGGATTCCCCGACGGGATTCGACCCATTTTCGAACTTAGATCTAGAAATGTGGCCTAGAATCTGTGTACAAAATTTTACACAAATCGGATAATTCGTTCAAATGTTATAGCGCGATCACACAGACAGACAAACCGTTCACACAACGAGTCTAAACCGACAAAATATAAGACTACAAATATAAGAACTACAGAGTCATAGACATACTAAAAAAAATTAACTCTGGCTTTCGACTTTTCATCTCGACTTCTTACTGTATTCAAGCATCCTGCGTGTAAACAGCTTCCACAACATTTAAATAGGCTATAGTGAATGTAGCAAAACAGTTTCTCACGAGGAAAAAAAAGGAAAATAAATGCTTTTGCAACTTTTACAAGAGTCGGCAGTAATGTTGCAAAATTGAGGCACACAGGAAAGCCAACCGGGAGGAATGTACCTTTAATTGCAAAAGAAAAAAAATTGGACCTTGTCGGTTTGGACCAAAAAGGTGTGCTATTTCTCCCAAACAAAACTTGTTAAGGAATCCTCCCAAGTTTTAGTTTCTTGATTTAAAATGTGTTGGGGCAACTCGAATTAAAGAAATGCAAGGCCAAACAAAATTATACTTTCATTCCCTCCCCCACCTTCCCAAGCAGGACACAAATGCAATACTAAAAAACACAAATGCAATATTAAAAGAATTGAACTTAATGGAGTAGTATGGCGTAACAACTACGCCAGGCGATGTAAAATATATTATTTATCAAAAATGTTCAATAACATTCCTAAAGATTTATTAACGTTATGAAATTTAAGTGAAGCCTAAATTCTAGATAAAATTGGCTGTTAAATTGCGATTAACTTTGTAGGTGACTAACAATCCCTATTATAATACAGCCTGGTAGACTTTCAACTAGGCTGTACCTTATACTATTGGCGTATTTTTTTTAACAATTCTTAAACTACAAATGTACAAAAAGAATTACTTACCTTGCCGGTAAAGTCTAGAATACAGCGATACCCGATATCCACCAGAAATTGATTCAAAATGGCGCGAACACGTCCCACCATACCATTCTTCTTCAGAAACTTGAGCTTCCATTCAAACGACGTGTCTAACTCCCACCCAACCTCCCTCCCTCCACAAACTTGAGCTAACCTCCCAAAAGACTTGTCCATCTAACACCCACCTTCCCCTCCACAGACTAAAATGGAATGACTTTCATTCATATCGACTAACTGATTACCGTATTTCTTGAAGTAAGTTTCACAAACACAAACAACAAAAAACGTTTTAATTAAATAATAGTTAGCTTGACGTCCCAACCGTGGTATAAATTAGTTGTTGGTGAGAAACTCATGGTTACCGATTATTATACCACGGGTGCGAAGCTTGGCACAACGTGTCCAAGCTTTGCTTTCCCGCTTGCCTGGCCAGCGGAAAACGGTGCTTTTCTGCTGGATTCCGGGCCATGTTGGGATAGCAGGGAATGAACAAGCTGATTCTGCTGCGAAAGGGGCCCTTTCTGGCCCTCTCGGTAGGGATCTCAGCCTTGTTCCCTCAGATGCCTTTCCAACTCTGCGTCTGAGGTTGCACGCTTTTTGGCAAACCTTGTGGGACAGACAGGACGGTAATAAGTTACGGGCCATTAAAGGCACTGTCGAGGAGTGGCACTCGGCGTGTCGCCGCAGTCGCCGTGAGGAGGTTGTGTTGGCCCGTTTGCGAATTGGTCACACCCGACTTACTCACTGTTTCCTTTTGCGGGGGGTTGACCCTCCTGAATGTTCTTGGTGTCGACGGCCACTTACGGTCCGGCACTTACTTGTTGATTGTCGCCATCTTGATGGTGTTCGTCGTCGGTTCCATCTTCCGCATGACATTGCGCGTCAGTTGGGTGATAAGTCTGTCCTCCTGTCCGGTGTTTTTCAATTTTTGCAGGAGGTACAGATGTATGACAAGATTTAGATTAGGGGTTTGAATAACATCTCTGTAATGTGTGGTGCAGTGGCAACCCGGACCACTGCACTGTGACTGAGGTTGGCGCTAATGACCAAGTTGTCGACGCGCCATTAAGCCTCAATCCCCCCCCCCC
>JAHWFP010040977.1:0-11678 GCA_023313725.1 Lithobius niger
CCATAGTAGGAATCAGAAACAAAAATAAACACAATGTAACAGTTTAAGTACAAAACAAAACCAAAAAACATTCCACATTCCACATTTATGTATATATCTATGTAAATACAACTATAACTATATTAATAATAATTTTTTTTTTTTTAATTAGACCGAGTGTTTTTGTGGGCATTGCTTAATCGATTTCTTGATTAAGTAAGAAGTAGTCGAATAGTTTATTTTTAATCTCAGTTATCCCATCAATTTGGAGTAGTTCAATAGGGATTTCATTAAATATAGAAGGAATTTTATATTTGTTTGTTCATTTGCCATATTGGTTCTTGGCAAAAGGAACTTCATATCGATATGTGGTTTTCCTGAAATAATTATTCTTTATTGCTGAGCTTAATTTGTGGTCACAGTTAAAATAGTTTTTCAGAATTACAACGAAATCTCTAAGTTGTTTAATTTTGAGTATTTTTGTTTTCTTGTATATTTGTTTAGATTTTAAATTTCCATATTCGTTAAAAAGAATTTTTACGATTCGGTTTTGCAGTTTTTGTAGTCTATTTATGTGGCAGTTAGCAGCAAATCCATATATTTCAATACCATATCTAATCAAGCTTTCAACCCAAGAATAATAGATCATTTTTTTTGCTTTTTATGTTAAGGAGGTGTCTGATGTGATAGAGACTAGGCATAAGTTTACGTAAATTTTGTAAATAAAAATAAAGTTTAAGTTTAAATAAATTTTGAAGGCCCATTTTACCGTGAAGGCCTTTTTACGTCGAAGGCCCCCCCCCCCCGGGGGGGGGGGGGGGGGGCGCCGTACCCCTGCCACCCCGTTATAATCCGCCCCTGGTTTTATAAAACACCAGAGTGTGTCACTGAAAGGTTCGTAATCGCAGTTTAGGATTTCTCCAGGACTTGTCAATTGAAATTCAGGAACCACAAACATGTAATAAACAGTAAATACGACTATTAAAAGAAAAATCTGTTGAAGGTGAATTCTTACTAAACCTCTGGCAACTTGAAGTGACATATTTTGTTTTGCTAATTGCCATGCACACACATTTCCACTGGAAACGTGAAAAAAAATTACTTTGGGAGTAAGTGGAGCAAGGAACGAGATGGGCCTTGAATGCAATAACATTTGATTTTCAACGCATATTTGCGTGTCTTGTTCGCAACACAAAGTCCATAAAATGTGACTTTGATTGGGGAGAGGGGGACTTGGGAAGCTTTTGGAACTTTGTATGGTGAACAAGCCGCGTAAATATGCGTTGAAAATTAAATTCTATTGCATTCAAGGTTGTTGACAGTTTACTGTCTAGTCAGAAAGCCCATCGCGTCCCATGCTCCACGAATCCCCAAAAATGTTACTTTTTTGTTGGGGGGAGGGGGGGGGAGAATTTTGGAACATTTTTGGAACGCGTATCGTGAACAAGACGCGTAAATATGCGTTGAAAATTAAATTTTATTGCATTCAAGGTTGTTGTAGGCCCATCTCATCCTTGCAGATTTTATGTTTAATTTCAACACAAATTGCACAGAGAAGAGAAACGTAATTTAGAGTTACGGAAGTTTTCAGAAATATTCCAGGAATTTAAGCATTTTCCAAGTTTTTTTTAGTACTTTTCCAGGCCCGAAATTGCCTTTATTGCCAACGACAATTTTTTTACGGGTTTTCAAGGGCCCATATGAACCCGGTACAAATTCCACAAGTGTCGTGTCGTGTAGTGAATGATTAATCCAATATATAACCGGAAAGAGATCAAAATCTCCAAGGTATATGAAAGACTCTTCTATAAAATAATTTAACAGTGTTAAACTAGATTAATGCATGACAACTAGTTTTAAAAGGAAATCAAATTAGTAGTATGTTACTATACATATATTTAGTAAAACTAAGGCAAGTCGCACACCTTTTTTGAAGGGGACAAAGACGTAATACCTTCATGACAAAATAAATCTAACAGACAGAAAGAAAGTCTTAGAGAGCAAACCATGCTACTTCGTCCGGCTGCAAACAACGCTGCGTGGCCAAAATAATATTGATAGATGTGTCACTATGATCCGGATGTTTGTTGCTGAAATATTTAAGTTTGACCTCAAACTCCCATGTTAAAACCGAAATTTCAGAATGTTAATTTCTCTGCTGTCTTTCAATATTTGCCAATCAAATGTACAGTGTGCGCGGCATATCTTGAGTCCCGCAGTATTTTTTCAGCTGCTACGACTTCCTGGAGGAGACGGCTTTAATCGACGGCCGCCACTGTTTTTGTACTATAGTTTTCGTAACCATCTTGGATATCAACAAGGCACTCTGCTACCAAAAACGTATAATCGATTGTCATGTTCGTTCTGCGGCGAACTCAAGATAGGCCGCGGATACTATAGTATACTAGAAGCTTTTCCGGACTTGGTGAACGCGTGTCCGAACTTTTATTAATTTCCGATTGTCACATCGGAGATCTGGACTTGAGCTGGAATCGTGATTTTCGTTTTTGGCGAATTGTTGGTAGCAGGACACGTTTCTGCTACACTCTCTACAGATCAAACTATTTGCGCTACAAAGCTGGTTCTTAGCTCATTTTACAGGTATTGCTCTGAAGATGGACCCTTTCCACAAAATCTTTTCCAATTGGCTAAGTGGTTCAGCGGTTAGGGAGCTCTAAACGACCAGATTGACTGTTTTACATTGTTTTAAACATTGTTATTATGCAACAAAACCAATCGGCAAACGCCTACTGCACGAAACGGAAGATTACAGGGCTGTTTCCATATTGGTTTGTGTAAACCGAAATTAATAAACACAGAAAACATTAAAACAAAGCTAATCTACACTGCATGGTACGCCAAAGTAGCTAAAATCAGAAAACAAAAACGAACTCGTTAGATGCTTAAGGTAAGGTTTAACTGATCCGATGTCAAAACAGCAAATAGACGCTAATAAACATTCCTGTAAGGTTTCATATACTGCATTAGTGCTGTATTGTTTAGTCCTCGTGAAACCTTACTGATATATCCAACCATTACACACGTATATACAATTAAAGTTAGTGCCCAAATTTCAAAACTTTTCATGCCCAAACAATCGAAGAATAATGTAAGGCTACACACTTGCTTATTTTCGTGGTTAATTTTTTTTCATTCTTCAGTCACGTCGTCACACTACTGGTATACATATCATTTTCAAGATTTTCAAGCACTTTTCCAGGCATGGAATTTCATTATTACTTTCCAGGTCATACCCAGAAGTTAAAGGACCCGCACGAACCCCGAATTACCTGTAAAGTTGTCCAAAGCAGACTAAGACGATTAGTTTTTTTTTTTTAAACATTTTCCAGCGATGTCGTTTAGCCAAGTAAAATGCCCCAATCATTAGCTGATCTATCGTGTGAAAAAAATATACATCAGTAAGATTTCAATTGGACTAAACAGTAGAGCAGCACTGCAGTGTATCTGAAACCTTACAGGAATTGGTTTGTGTTCCGTTGCTGTTTTGACTTCGGATCAGTTAATCCTTACCTCAGGCATCAAACGAGCTCGTTTTTGTTTTCTAATACGATATTACCTGATTTTTGCTTCTCAAGTCTTTTTTTTTAACAATGTAACGATGCAGGAGCTTAACATTGAAACAAGAACGCTCAGTGTGGAGAGCCGATTTCCCAGCACTGCAGGGCTGGGAGATTGGCTCTCAGCAATACACTGTCTGGTGCATTTAAGAATTATAGCGACGCACCCATTCTGTTTTTCGTACACTACCGATAGGCCTAACGCTTTCTTGGGCAAGCGCCAAATCTTCATCAGACCCAGCAACAAAACGAAAATACTTCTCACCTGACAATGAGGCAGTATTGTCCGCATTGTCATCATGGTCAAAGGAGAAGTCAAATCGACCCTCAAACTCCGTAACAAAAAAGGGACAACAAATATGGCTCTGGCTGCCATGATCACCGAAAGCGAGTTAAACACATTCACCGATCACGAGCAGGGCCCGCATACTAAATTTTGGTGCCTGGGAGTAACTAACTACAAACAGCGACTGAGATCGGGGAAAAAAGTAAACCCTTTATATTATTAGTCGGCCACGATTGTGTTTAACGAGTTGGCTCGTTCATTAATCCGGGCTGCTTATGCTTGGTCTCGGCTTCCTCCGCTTTTCCCATTTTCAAGCCGAGATAAAAACGACGTCATTTGAAGCTTACTAAGCACAAACATGGCCGACGGTAACAAAATCAGTTTTATTTCTTTTCTCTGTTTTATCGCATTATTAGTACCGTTTAAGATGATGAGAGTAAAGACGAAGCAATTGAGCTATCAATATCGTACTTATCATGCACGTATCATGTAGATTTATCGCATGTATGATGATTGATGCCGATTGTTGCTCTGCGGCAATGGCGCATGCGCACGTCGTGCCCCCATATTGGCTGCGTAAGCTCAGCGAACTCAGCACCCGTTAGGGATGTTTTGAAAGTCAGCGGCTTGCGAGTCGCTTGGGAGCGAGGCAAGCTTTCCCGTTTTTTAATTCCAGCCGCTTGCCGCTGAGAAACTTTTCCGTCGTTTTTAAAGTCAGCGGCTTGGCAGCCGCTGGCCTATGGGGCGCCAAGTGTAAAGTTGAAAACTGCTACATTTTTTGTCGCATTTACGGAACTTTTGCTGTGATTTACAAATATTTGAACTGTTGTTACCCTAATATATAAATCGGACTCCATCAACCAAACATTTATATATTTTCACAACAATATATAAAAGGGCAGATCAAAGCAATACATTTATAAATCTCCCGATATTGGTTACTAATTATTTGTAAATAGTGACTCCAATTTGCAAATAATTTTGTACACTCGCCTTTCATTTATAAATAATATGCTTTAACGCGTCTGATTTATATATAAGTTGGTGCTGCTGCATATATATATATATATATATATATATCGGAGTTTTATTTGTAAATCTCTTTTTTGATATACATATAATTCGTCCTTATTTATATATCTTCCAGCGTTGCAGGCTGATATATATATATATCTGCCGCGTGCGGGCTGATATATATATATCAGCGGACTTTGCGCGCCGATATATAAATGGACCGACTATTGACAATATCTCTATGCTAAGATTCGGAGGGAGGGTCAACGGAACAGCAGATACGGTATGGCCTGCTGAACGCAAGGTGCACCAAGTAACCCGGCGTACGGTTCTTGAATAGCTCTAATAATTCGAAGCTTCGGTTAAACCAACTGCTCTCTACGAAATGAACGGGACCAGAAAAATAAGAAGCCATACGTTAGTATTGAAGACAGTTAAACCAGAGATAGTTTACTTAAAGAGATATGATACGGCCACGGCCCGCGATCAACCAGCACGTTTTGTGCGACGTGCATGCCTGGAGACAAGACGTCATCGTAGCACACTAGCGAGGGAAGCCTGTTTTCGCGGCGATGTATTGGTCCACCCGCGATCTGACCATAACATCGCGAACCAAAACTCAATCTCTACGTGATTTATTAAAATAAAGTATTCAAGAACGTACCCTACCACGACCAAACCCTACAAAGTCTCGTAAAAGTTCGTTTAGCTAGGCGATAATCCACTAAACGTGAAATGCCGGGCAAATAAGCGGTTGGACCGTGACCACTTGTTGCTCGTGGGGAGGGAAAGCAGATTACGGCCATATGCTTCGTTTGAAAAGAATCGGTGCTGCTCTGTTCAGTTCGTGCTTTCCGCCGACTGGTGCGTAGCGAAGCCCTACTAATTAAGGGGGGCGAAGATAAAATAAATAAATAAACTAAATTAAATGTAATAAAACAAATATCTCCGACTATGGCACATGATTTGCTGACTTTTCTGCGAAAATACATAATTATTTCGGGCTGATGTTTGCCACATTCGAACTTTGGCAGTAAGCTCTTAACCCAGGGCCCTGGCAGCCTGTGTTATTTCTCGCTCGCGGCCGTGTGACTTTGAAGGGTCACGTGATCAACGCATACCGTGGCAAAAGCGGTGATCGGCGAACGAAGGTGTGCTGTAAAAATACGATTTGTCCAGTTAACCTACAGCATACAAAGCTTTATAACTTTAGCTGGCAATTTACAATCGTACTAATTTTATGTACACAACGATCTGCGTAAATAGAACTTATTTATTTATCGGAAGATTTTATAAAATGAATAGTTTTGAACATTTAAAAAACATGTTGCCGTTTCTTATTTCTAGTCAAAGCATAACTTCAAAGCAAAAAGAAAAAAAATAATAGGCAGAACAGCAGTCTAAGCAATTCCTCCCCCTCCCCTCCACCCCAAATAAAAAATAAACTAAAATTTTTGTTTTGTCCAGAATTCTACTAGACCCCCCCAAAAAAAATCAGCCCTGGTAGTAATAAAACGGCCTAGGGGCAAAGTACAAAAGTAGCAAGCAACCCCCCCCCCAAAAAAAAAATTGAGGGAATTTCTTGCTACTTTGAACTTTGCTCTTGGTCCGTTTTGTTTTATCCCAGAGCCGTTCTTTTTGTCCAAGATTTTGTTTATTAGTTAATTAATTTATTTTTTTTGGAGGGGGGGGAATAGTATAAACTCAATCAGGAGGGAAAGCATACTTCCAGAAAGGGGGCGGGGGCACACTTGAAGAAAAGGAGCAAATAATCAAACATTTTGAGGATTTTTTTTTACCTTTGGACGAAACACTAAATCGGTGTTTCGTCCAAGGTTTAATTACTAATTAGGGATAAGTTCAAGGGCGTAGGCCCCTGCTCCCTCTACCCAAAATGCTCTTTATTTAAACTCTAGATTCCATTCTATCCTGTCCTAGAATCCCCATTGGGGAATCAGGGTTGTGGGGACACACAAACAAAAAAAGCCCTGATGCAGCAAAACGGTCCATGGGCAAAATACAAAAGTAGCAAGCAATCCCCCCCCCCCTCCAAAAAAAGGGGAAAATTTGTCAAAGGCGGGGGGAAGAGTTGCTTGCTACTTTTTTACTTTGCCCCTGGGCCGATTTGTTGTGTAAGTACAAAAGTAGCAAGCAACTTCCCCCCCGCCACCCCCCAAAAAAATTATCATTTTTTATCCTTTTGGGAGGGGGGGGGGGAGAAGAACTTATACTAGGACCTACCACTGAAGCTTCAGAAAAGAGAAAACTAAATTGTACAAAAAAAGCCTTGATTCTGGCGTCCCTAGAATTCGTTCCTTAGTTACATTATCTGGGCCAAATTTCACCAACTACAGGGTAGGGTTTTTTTTTTTTGGGGGGGGGGGTGGAAAGGACACCTGCGATCCGGAAAGTGAAAAGCGAAAAAAAACTTAGACATGCAGGGACGATGGAGGAACCAAGCCAATTGAAAAATGGGTTTTTTTCCTTTTTTATTCTGCGTTTAATTTTCTTTATTTAAAGTCTGGTAACGTTCTAAATTTATAAATCGATAAATCTAGATCAATAAAACGAAGTCAGGAGAATTAATTTACGCGTAAAAGTAATTTCCGCCGTTTTATTCCGCCTTTCCGTGCAGTTAAAGGCAGCACATTGTTATTATTGCACTACCGTTCCATACTAACCAATGTACCGTCCATGAGTTTCTGCAACGGTAATGGACGCGCGCGGGTGGTTCAAATTTCCACGCTGCAACAGCTCCACTGCGGACTCTAGGCGTCCTATATAATTTATTAACTCAATGTCTTAACCAAGTGCTTTAAATTGGTTGCAGTCTGAGTGCCAGTGCCTGTAAATCAACGCAGCACAGGAAAACTTTAGGAAATAAGTGTATCGTGGAAACAATTAAAAAAAAAAAATATAAAATAAAATTTTGTTGTCAGTTTGTTGTTGCTGGAGGACGATTTTTACTGGGGAATTACTTTCAAAAGGATAGAGCAAAGAAAATCTTGGACATTAAAGAAAAATTCGTAAATCCAACAATTCTACGAATGACGTGTTTGGGGCGCCGTCTCCTCATTCACCCTCCCCCCCCAAGAAAAAAAACAACGTATATTCAGATTCTTAGTAAAACGCTCTATTCCTGCCAGCCGATTGTTTTTTTTCCTCAGACTCTTGTTTTGGTAGGCTCTTTCCACTTTGATTATTTTTCGCCTTATTTTTCTCCCATCCCTTTTTCTGTGGGACTGGCCCCCCCCCCGCGCGAAAAAAAATGGTCGTTTAACATCAATCGCAATAACGGTCACAGAACCTTTTATTCATTTCTGGTGCGACACTAATAGACTTATTTAACTTACTTTTGGCTCACAAAATTCACAGCAATGCAGCTGTGTCTTGTGCACTCTGTGGATTATTATGAAACAACAATAGTTTGGTACATTACAAAAAAAACGTTGACTCCTCCCCGCCTTTAAAATTTTTTTTTTTAAATTTAAAGTCACATTAGCGCAAAGAACAAATAATGCATGATTCAACACTAGGATAATTTTTATTTGGTGAATGTTCGCGAATTTGCCGACTGGAAAACGTGAAGGTGAATTTAATGACGGTTTAAAAAGTTTACAATCAGCGATGCATCGAGAGGTGTGTATTTTCGGAACTGCAATTGAAAAGAAAATTATTATATATTGCTTCATAAAATAAAATAATGTAAACAAAAATAAATATAAATACAGCGCCACATACTAACCAGACGTACGCCAGCGAAAAATAAAAATATGCAACAACAAAATTCTAAAATAAAAAGCGAACCTCTAATGATTTTAGTTGTTAAATAATCTTATGCTTGGAGAGAAAATTAAATATAGCAGTCTGGCTCATTTGTTGACCGATACCTTTGTAATCGAATACAGCATTTTTCGCTATTTTTTTAACTTGGCTAATTTGTAATTTGAATACAACCAAATTCTAAGACAGAGCTCTCTTCTGTGCTTGTCTGCACGTTGTCGTTTGTGCAGCCCAGTGTTGTCACTAGATGGCGGTAGTAGTAAGCGGGAATTGCGGCCAGTTCCAGGCGTAACGCAAGCTAGCATTGGCCGTGTCATATCTGTGTAAGTATAGCATTTCTGGTTTAACAATAATTTAAGACTAATGTTGCTTCTAATTCTTCTGGTCACATTCATTTCGTAGAGAGCAGTTGGTTTAACCGAAGCTTCGAATTATTAGAGCTATTCAAGAACCGTACGCCGGGTTACTTGGTGCACCTTGCGTTCAGCAGGCCATACCGAATCCGCGCTGTTCCGTTGACCCTCCCTCTGAATCTTAGCATAGAGATATTGTCAATAGTCGGTACATTTATATATCGGCGCGCAAAGTCCGCTGATATATATATGTATCAGCCCGCACGCGGCAGATATATATATATATCAGCCCGCACGCGGCAGATATATATATCTTAGCCTGCAACGCTGGAAGATATATAAATAAAGACGAATTATATGTGTATCAAAAAAAGAGATTTACAAATAAAACTCCGATATATATATATATATATATATATATGCCGCAGCACCAGCTTATATATAAATCAGACGCGTTATATTTATAAATGAAAGACGAGTGTACAAAATTATTTGCAAATTGGAGTCACTATTTACAAATAATTAGTAACTAATATCGGGAGATTTATAAATGTATTGCTTTGATCTGCCGTTTTATATATTATTGTGAAAATATATAAATGTTTGGTTGTTAGAGTCCGATTTATATATTAGGGAAACAACAGTTCAAATATTTATAAATCACAGCAAAAGTTCCGTAAATGCGACAAAAAATGTAGTAGTTTTCAACTTTACACATGGCGCCCCATACTGGCCAGCCGCAAGTAAGCGAGGAAAAAGGGTGCTGAGTTCGCCGAGCTTACCAATTAATATAGGTGGCACGGAACAACAAACGGCAACAATCATCATACAAGCGATAAATCTACATGATACGTGCGTGAGAAGTACGATATTGATAGCTGCCAGCAGCTCAATTGCTTAGTCTTTACTCTCACCATCTTAAACGGTACTAATGATGCGATAAAACAGAGAAAAGAGATATAAGAACTGATTTTGTTACTGTCGGCCATGTTTGTGCTTAGTAAACTTCAAATAACGTCGTTTTTAATCTCAGCGTGAAAATGGGAAAAGCTAAGGAAGCCGAGACCAAGCTAACTCAGCACTCAGCAAGCAAGCCGCTGACCTTAAAAATATCCCTTTTTCCTCACTTAGTTGGCTGGCCAAGCCGCTGGCTTTAAAAACGTTCCACTGACTGACAGGCTTCCACTGCAGCGATCCTGCTCCATGCTCATTGCCGAAGGATTGGAGTCGTTTGTTTGTTTGTTGGGAGTACGCAAAAAATTCAAACACACTTGAAGTACATTACCCATGGTCATCATTATGTTAACTTATAATTGGGGGAAAAAATGATTCCCATTATGGGGGCCTGAGGACGGGCAAGAGTGAGGTGCAACCTGGGTAATACATAGGTTGTTACCCGTGTTCGTCGTGCTGAGACCCAACAATGTCTTAACGCTGCGCGTCGCGACATTGTTAGCTCTCTTATAGCACTCAGAAAGTGGGTAACAGCCTATACTAAACATAAAGGTCAAAGTATTTTGCAAACAACGGACAGTGTATCAAGCCATGGGCTAGTATGCTATAGAGCAGTGACAGTTGCCGCCATATTGGCACCAAATTGGCACCAGTATGGGTTTTGGAGGGCATAACTACAAGGTGCACTACATAAAAATGGAAGGAAAAACAACGGAAGAGCGGATTTCTTAGGCTTAAAATAACGTTGTTTTCTTCAACAACAAAAATCGCGCGTTTTAGGTCTAAGAAATCACTCTTCAAAGCATCCGCTTCAGTATGACACCCTTCTGTTTCTCTCTGAAGTGCCCCTTGCAGCTAACCCATTAAGGCTCCAGCATAGAGTTATATACAATAATACTACGTCGTATCACTGCTCTATTAGGTTTTGCAACATTTCTACAACGTGCCGTTGCGCTCCAATAATAAATGATTAGAAAACAAAAACGAGCTCGTTTGATGATTAAGGTATAAGGTTTAACTGATCTGAAGTCAAAACAGCAAAGTAACACAAATAAACTTTCCTGTTCACATGCCGCAGTGTTCCTGTACTGTTTAGTCCACGTGAAACCTTACTGCTGTATTCACATGTTTTTTACTTTAAAACACGATATGTCTGATTGGTTCATTCTATTTGGCTAAAGGACATCGTTGAAAAATCGTAAAAACCTGACAGACCTACAGATTAAGTATTTCAGGGTTCGTGCGAAATCCTGGAAATATCGTTGAAAATAAAAATGAAATACCCGTCATGAAGTCTTGAATAAGAAATCTTAAAAACTGGTGTACGTATCAACAGGATGGACGGAAAGGAGACGACCGGACTAAAATGACGATGAAAAATTTAGCCCCGAAATTAGGCGAGTATGCAGCCTATATTATACACTATATTATTCTTACAACAATTTTGAAAGTTGGGATATGGTTTTGATTTTATTTACGTGTCTAATGGTTGAATACAGCAGTAAGGTTTCACGTGGACTAAACAGTACAGGAACACTGTGGCATGTGAACCTTAGGGCGCGTTTAAGCAGCGTCTCGCCTTTGCATTCTCGCAGCTAGAACTCAATCGCGATGGCAAAGGTGACATTACCATGGTAACAACGCTAAATGGATTAGCTAAATCAGACATCGTTTGAGCAAATTGTTGCAGTCTTATAATCCGTGCTAATAATATAAAGAATTCCTCATGAC
>JAHWFP010040982.1:0-19558 GCA_023313725.1 Lithobius niger
CGTAAATAAGTTTGCATCCGTATTTATTCAACTACTTTTGTGCTGCAGAATCTTTTCACTTATAATTTTAACGCTTCAGAACTTTTAGTTTTTTGAACTCCGTGTTATTCTTTACTGATGTTATTCAATTTTGTTAAAAACAAATTTCTAGTTGTTTTTAAACAAATTCAGTAAGTTTATAATTATACAGTAGGCAAAGTAAATATTGGCCTAGTTTTCCATTGCTTCGTTTTCTTTACCTTTCTTGTTACAGTTCTGAAAACTCGATTTTTAAAATTTTTTTGGCTAACTTTTTCTTTCGATAATTCCATTTATTAACGTCGTGTGAAATGTTGTAGAACTTTCGTAGTTTTTCTTTTTTAATTAATCGTATTAAACTCGCATCTCTTCCACTGCCTCAAGATTTTCTTCTATTGTCGATAATGTTAATGAACCCTTTCACTAGTGCGTCATTAAGGTGTATGTATATTTTCTCTTTTTATCCCCCAACGTTGATATTATTCTTGCCTATTTTTCTTTTATATTTCCAATTTAACTTATCAACCTACTAAAAAAAAACAACAACAACAAACACTTTAGATTAAACTAGTTTCACGGGTTTGTTATCTCATTTTAAAAGTTAATAAAACGAGTTCATCATCTCCCGTTTTCATCTTAGTTAGTTTTCGGTTTTTCACGAATTTTCATTTAATTTGCTGTTTTAAGTGTTCTTGTTTACTTTTTCCAGTCTTTAAACTGTTTTTTTTGTTCACACTTATTATATTTAATAATTACCTTTTTTTTTCGTTTTGTTTATCTGTTTTTTTTTCTAAATTTCCTTTTTTTTTATCCGTTATTTTACTTTTCTACTATTATCTGTCAACTAGTTCTTTACACTAATTTCAATTTTTTTCTTAGTCACTTTGGTTTTCTTAGTGAGTGGATTTTAAGATAAACTCGAGGAAGCCCGTGCTATGCACGGGGCCGGTCATAAATTAAGTTTACAGACACACTTTTCCCGACACTTTTCCCGAAATTTTTCGTGTCCGTACCCGTTAGTATACTTTCTTCCACTGTACATTTTATTGTGAGCCGTATTTGAGTTGATCGGTCACTCCCTCCTGGCCGTGATTTCCACACAGGTAGAATGGGAGAGTCCACTTGCAATGCGGGCGTGAGGAGGGGGAAGTGATTGTTGTGGCCTTTTCCTTTTTTCTTTTCTGTTCGCCCGTCATCCAGAATTATTATATAGATGTGAGAATTATGGTTTCAATTTCTTCGTAAATACAATTGGAATCATTTTGGACCAACGATGTTCTGAACGATGTTGCGGTGACCCAGACATCTCTTGTAACGCAAATGTGGATCATTGGTAACCAGATTTGGATTACCGGCTCTGTCCGGGTCGCCGAGTCACTAGGTCAACCAATATGTCGGCCATCGAATCACCTGATCGGAAAAAAGTGACTAGGTCCAACTGATTTCAATGGCACTTATGAAGAAATTTGCAACAATTATCTTAAAAACACACCACACACACACTAAGAAAACGAAAGCAACTAAGAATAAAGTTGAAATTAGTAGAAAGAATTATTGGATTAATGGAAATAATGTGAGAGATAGTAATGGCTTTAACCAATGCAACAAATTGAGACTCTTTTTTTTCTTGAACTTAACAAAGGAATGCATTACAATTCAAGCCTTTTTTTAATCCCGTGTATTAGTTAGGTCAGTTGCATGCTCTTGGCTCGGAGTCGAGGAGGCTGACCATTGGGCTGTTGCTGCTCGCTTTGCTCGGGGTCCTCGGGGTCCCTCACAAAGCTCATTATGTAACCAAACTCATTAGGTACCATAACCAAATTTTTCCAGGATATTATCGTATTTATCGTACCTGACTACCGCCGAGTATGTACAGGGCAGTCTAAAAGTCTGGTCACACGCCAATAGCTGCCGAAATAATGGTCCTACGTTAATTTTGAAGACATATTTGTAATGTAAGTCAGATATGGGGAAGCCAATGAAGATATTTTCAATGACCTTGATAACAGCATTCAAGGTCATCAGCATTCTATTTTCCAATGGCGTAAGATACAGCACAAAAGTGAATTATAAAGTTTTACGCGAGCGTCAAACATGACAAACTGCAAAAACAGATTAAGCGTTATTGTGCTTTAAAGATAATTTAATTTGTAAAGGACAACAGCAATTAACAGGCTGGAGTTCCCTGAATACATGATAATTAAAGGTTAGTTGTAAAGCTAACTTCCACCTCTAATACAGACCTGCTTTCGAGAGTTGCGTGGTTTGATCAGACAACAGCGATCATGGCAGCACACCAGAAACGAGTAGGCTAGTAGAAAATTATTGGGGTTACGTAGACACATTTGAAGTAAGATAGTAGGCCTAAATACAGCACAAATTAATCCATTGCTGAAGTAAAGAGAGAGAGAGAGTGAGAGAGAGAGAGAGAGAGAGAGACGTTGCTAGGTCAAAAACTTTGGTCTGAAGAACTTTTTTTTGCAAGAACACTATGTACGAACTGATATGAACTCCA
Source organism: Lithobius niger (assembly GCA_023313725.1). Taxonomy (NCBI): domain Eukaryota; kingdom Metazoa; phylum Arthropoda; class Chilopoda; order Lithobiomorpha; family Lithobiidae; genus Lithobius; species Lithobius niger. The sequence goes on from JAHWFP010040982.1 coordinate 2,534, forward strand.
CTCGATAGCACATCAATGTAAAAAAAGGGATACAACAATCGTATCCAGTATCAAGATTGAAATGAACATCCAGCATATCAATGCGACGAATGGTACCCTGTTAAACGAAAGGTAAAAACAACGATAAAGGGTGGGGGGAGGGGATTGAAGTGTAATGGTGCATCGACAGTAATGGTGCGCCAACCTCAGTCACAGTGGCGTGGGCTGAATTGCCACTGTGTAACACATTACAGAGATGTTAAATAAACCCCCTAAAACTAGATATCATCATAGATCCTGTACCTCCTGAAATGATAGAATTATACATAAAAAAAAAGACACCCTTCGCATGCGCAATCAATAATGTTCAATAACTTATGAATTACATAACACAACTAAATTAGTACTTCAATCCACAACATCATTTTATGTTATGTCGTTTAAGGTCACCATCCTGATACTTCATTTTTCCTTTCCTTTTTTTTCAAGTTGCCTTCTGCTTTATTTTGCGTTATAGCGCTTAAGTTCCTTTTCGATTGCTTTGCTCTCCCTTTCCATTTGTTCATGTTGCGTTGTGCTTCATTTTGTATTATTTTTAAGGTTTAATTTTCAATTCAATCCTTTCGTTTTTCCTTTCCTTTTGTACAAGTCGTGTTCTGATTCATTTTGCTTTAATTTTAGGCGTTTACGTTAATTTTCAAGTACTTCGTTTTCCATTTCCTTTAACTCAAGTTGGAATCTGCTTTATTTGGCATTTTCTTGGGAGGGTTAAGTTAATTTTCAGGTTCTGCGTTTTTCCTCTCCTTTTGTTCGAGTAGCGTTCTTTGCCATTATGCATTTCAATTCAGTTTCGATTTCTTCGTTTTTCATTTCCGTTTGTCCAAGTTGCGTTGTTCTCTTTTTCTTGTAGCTCTTCACTAATTTTTTTTTTCATTTTTAGTTTCGTACTTTTTTTCCATGTAGTGATGGATTTGATAAGATCTTTAAATTCTGGGCGACTTACTGACACGTCCTCGTTAACTTCACCTTTTATCCGTCGTGTAATCTCTTTTACATATGTATTACTGTTTTTTTTTTTATTTACAGTTCTTTGTTCAGTTTTCTAATTTCCTGTTCATATTCGTCTGCAATCTCTCTGTATACACTCTTGGACACTGCCTTTTTGTTTGTCGCTTTTTCATGCTTATTTTTGCACAATCGTAATGAAAATCGGTATTCTGCACGATGCGGCATCCCTTTTTCTCCGATACCTTTTGTTGCAAAGTGAAAAATCCTACTATTTTTGTTTGGTTCACATCAAAATAATAGCAACCCCATTGTAGCAAATTCCTCCTTTTTTCGCATAAGGTTAATTTCGCTGCCATTGACCAGACTTTTTCCTTACACAGGGTGATCAGTGTGGTCAGTAAAGCTGTGAAACAGCTTGATGCCTAAATGGAGAGTCATTAAAATTGAGTGATGTGATGAAAGGAAGAGGGATCATTTATTGAACAGGAAACGTATTGCATTGCCAAATCCTATCAACATCATTTCATTAACTTCTTAAATATGTATCACCACAGACGTGCACACGTGGGGGGTGGGGTGGGGGTGGGGGAAGCAATTTTGGACATTGCCCCAGCCCTTTAGTAAAATTCCCTTTTTGTTTAATTATTTTTTGTTTTGCAAAATTAAAGGAGATAGGTTTACCAAGCGTAACTGTTGAAACCATCCATTCAATGGCCTGACTCACGTGCGCTTAAAATTATCAACCGTACTCCCAAAACTTATTATACCTTTTTACCGAGAATTTTTATTTTCTTTCCGCAAAACGAGCACCATGCCTACTTACACTGAAAACACCACGGTGAAAGGACCACACCAGAGCTTTCTGCTTCAGCAATTATACAGATCGAAGCTTTACTTGTTTCTGAATGGTCACTGACAAACAAACCACAGATCTATACGGTATAGTTCACATAGACGACGCTTATTTCGCTTTCCTTCCTATAATGTCCATATTAGGGACATGACTTCGTTAATCATCGGACTGTTACGGAAACACGAAGATGCTTCTCGGCAGAGTTCGGAGTAGTTATGCCCTTACTAGGGCAATGATGTCACTTTCCTGAATCGTCGGACTTTTACGGAAATACGAAGATGCTTTTCGGGCCAGGGTACGTTTAACGTGTTTTATCAGCAGCATTAAAATGCCGTTTGGGCCTAATACAAAACTTCTGTGTTGAAACAAACGAAATTACAGTTTGGGTGACGAAATGTGTTGGGGCTAGCTGTACCGCTACGTAAAATGGAGGTAAACATCATAAAACTAAACATCGTAAATCAAATTACTTCGTAAATCGAAATCGTAAGTCGAAATTGAAACTGAAATACGAAATCACTTGAAAAGAATCGTTTTTCAGAAAGAAAACAAAAAATTCTCAAAACTAAATCCCACTCCTGCTTCTATGGAATTTACAGAATTGATAATGAATCTTTGTTCCCTACAAAATTGTAATTCACTCCCATGTTATGTGATGTATACTTATAATTTTATGTATAATTTTATAATTTTTCCTATGTATACCTATAATTTTAGTCCTATTATTGATCTGGTGTTGGCATTGGTGATGATTCTTTGTTCCCTACAAAATTCTAATCCACTCCCATGTTGTGATGTACAGTAGCGTACACAGACCCCCGAGACGACAGGGGTAAATTTTGGGCTATATAATAGCCAAAAATTTACCCCTGCCCTCTCGGGGATTCTGCGTACGCTACTGTACATCACAACATGGGAGTGGATTAGAATTTTGTAGGGAACAAAGAATCATCACCAATGCAAAAACCAGATCGAAAATAGGACTAAAATTATAGGAGCAGTGTCACACGAAGAAAGGGTTCTGCAACTCATGAAAAGGGTTCGATGGTTCCTTGCTCATCTTAGCGTTGGGGTGGGATGCCATTCTGGGTTTCTAACAACCGTTTTACTTGTGCTGTGGTTGCTCGTCCAATTTCCGTTCCGTTTTTAACTGCTTATACATTTTACGCATAAAAGCAGCTTTTGAAATACCGTTGGGTAAGAAAAAGATGGATGAGGGGGCTTGCGTCGTCACGGCTGGTGGCTATTGTCTAATGACGTCACGTCCCACGTTGTCGGTTATTCGAACTAGTCGGGTGTATCACTTATTAGCGTCAGGCCGGAAGTGCTAGAATCTCGGTCGAGTAACCATGATTTTTTAATTAGAACACGCCCCAGCAAATTGTAGACTAGTATTGAACAGTTTATGATTAAATCGTTTGCATATGAAGGTTTCTAGGTCCTTGACCAAGAATTTTTGCCAATTATGTTTCAGTCTGGAATAGAATTTGAACCGGAATTGGACCAGGTATAGCTTCACGTTTTGACAACAACGTACGGAAAACGAATTTCTATCGTTCGTCTAGGGCGGCCGCGAAACGAAAAAAAAAAAATGGTGGCTATACTATGCGCTTCGCCGATAACTGTCCGAGTAATCACGCATATTGACAATTCGGGTAGTCATGGCGAACAAATAGCGGCTCCTGCTAATCAGGTACTACTGTAACAGTTGTGTAGTATCCATTCGAAGAACGTTCGAGTCCGTTTCGCCAGCAACGGGGTAGTGCGTAGCTGTAGTACGGACGCATGGAGCTCCGACATTTTCTCGGTTCGTAGATGACTTTGGAAGGCACAAGCTACACGTTAAATAAAGGAAGAATTCCAAATTCATTCTACGATCACTTTCGACAGGAAAAAAAATTGAGAGCTTTGTCTTTCGTCTGTTAAGGTAATTTTGCTGTAGAAGAAAATTAGAAATTGGCTGGTGACTCATTAATTTACCTCATAGTCTGAAATCACGCACTTCTCTTTACTTAAAAATTAAAATGCATTATGTTTGAATAAAGAATGCAATACACAAGGGAGCTCATCCTAAACCTCCCCCCCCCCCTTCCAAAAAATAAAGTTACCAAACGAGAAATTTCTCCTCTCTCCTCAACTTTGCCAAAATTTATACTTTTCGCACCAGGTGGGGGATAGGGGTGGGGGGTAAAGAGAATGCCCTTGCGTATAGACTGGGATCAACGGTTTTAGGAGCTAATTTTTTTTTTATTCCAAGCTGTGCCAAAATATTATTGATTAAAAATTTTTTTTTTTAGATTTGGTTTTATAAATTTAAGTATTTTCGACTGAGGTCCATTTTTCCGACCGATTGTTCTTGGTTGTTAGTCCGCTGCAATTAGCACTTTAGGTCGGAAAAAATTGCCATGAAGATGAAACTTGGCAGATATGTCCAGAAATACTACCCGAGTAACATATTAGAAATCCCCTAAAATCCCACTGGCACTTTCGCCGCAATTTTGAAAAAATGGCCGCTGCCGGTTACCAAATTGTATATTTTTTTTAAATATGGCACGAACTGTCACTCCTATCGAAAATTGTATAGAGAAATAAATTAAGGATAACAAAAATCTCTACAAGAAAGGTCCCTATGATATTTTCGTTAAAACCAACCGTAGTTTTACAATCTACTGGTTTACTGAAACCGTGATGACTTTTTGATGAAATGGCCTCTGCCGGCTGCCAAATTGTATATTTAGTGGGGTGGGGTGGCTAAAAAAGTTTCACATCCGGCAACCAATTTGTCCCTTGGTTTCACTTAGTACATGGGTAGAGGAGTCTAAAAATTCCGGGTCACAATTTTTCATGTGACCGATTTTCAATTGGTTGCCCGATGTGAAAATTTTGTCAGCCTTCCCCCCGCCACTCCACTAAATAGGCAATTTGATAGCCAGCGGTGGCCATTTCTTCAAAATTCATCATTTTTTCAGTTAGCCAGTATATTAAAAAAAAAAAAAAAAAAAAAAAAACGGTTGGTTTTAACGAAATCAACATGAGGACAAGTCTTGTATACATTTTTATTATCTTTAATTTGGGTGTCTAAAATTTTCGGTAGGAGTATTTGCGATATTTAAGAAAATACACAATGTGGATGCTGGCAGTGGCCATTTTTTTCAAAATTCATCACATGTTTTCAGAAAGCTAATAGATTTCAAAAAACGGTTGGTTTTAACGGAAACATTCATATGAACCTTTCTTGTAGAGATTTGTGTTATCTCTAATTTATTTCCTCTATGCAATTTTTGGTAGGAGTGATAGTTCGTGCAATATTAAGAAAATATACATTTTGGTAGCCGGCGACGGCCATTTTTTCAAAATGCGGCGAATGCTTCTGTGGGATTTTAGGGGACTTTTAGTATGTTACTCGGGGAATATGTTTCAGGACATATCTGCAAAGTTTTATCTTTATGAGAATTTTTTCCAAACTTCGTCAAACAAAGGATCTAATTGCACGAGACTATGTGAGGGAGGATGGTGGTTATCACTCACCATCCCCCCCCCCTCCAAAATAAAAATCTGCCCTTACCGTATTACATGCCTGAATGATTAGAGATATTTGGTAGATTTACATTGTTGGAACCAATGTTTCTCTATTATTATCTAGACGCACGCTAGTGTGTCGCGCCAAGTTAGGCAACAAACATCACAACCTACATCACATCAATTCAATTGCCGAGGTTGTAAACCATTGCAGCGCGACACCATAGCGTCAGTGTCTTATATCCTGAAGCATAGTTGGGCACATTTCAGGTATGCTTGGGGAAAAATAAAACTGCGGTACAAAACTTAAATTGTGTGGAAATCGAAAACAATGATTCACCTGAAAAAATTAACTCGTGTAGGAATGCCAGCTAAGCTGCTTTCAATGCAAACTGTGTTACTACTAGCTAGCTAGTAGCGAGCTAGCTAGTCCGCTCATCCCTATGTTAAATCCCATAGGGTGATTACTCATCGATACGGAGTTAACGGGAAGGTTTCCAGCTATGAAATTGGACGAATGGGTGCAGTACAATACGAACTGCGTACCTTTAATGGTTTGAAGCCTTGGGAGGGCGTGTAAGTAGGAAAATATTGTTATAACCATTGTTAGTATTGTCGGCATCGTCTCTCATTGGACGGCCAAAGTTCGGCCAATGACAACGTGCATACTGCGTGCGTGCCTAGACACTAGTGTATCACGATAAATCTAAATAAAGAAATTGCATTCACGTCCAATTCACGAAAAATAAACCATCTGTAAAATAAAGCAAAATAAACAAAGCCAAAAATTGGTAAAGAGGCCACCAAGTTGAGAGTGGTTCGGCCCTTCACAGGAGTGATATCAACACACCAAAACTAACTAAATAAAACAAATTACAACAATATTAAAAATAAAAACCTGTAAAGAGGTGACTAAGTTGAGAATGGTTCGGTATATAGGCAAAAGGAAGTAGCAAATTGTTGAAAACTAATTTCTTGTTGACGTGGTACTTTATTACACATCTGCACGGTGGTGGAGTTGAGTAAATACACAATTAAAAAAAAAGGAGTGATATCATATCAAAAACCAAAACTGGTAAAAGGGGCCGCCAAGTTCCGAATGGTTCGGCCCTTCAAAGGAGGGATATCAACACACCAAAACATTCGCCAACTTAATCTCACCTAATAATACTTAGGACGTTAAATGAAAACTTGAACATTGCCACCGAAAGTAGCAATGTTCTAGTTTCCATTTAATCTTCGAACTATTAAACGGTGCGATTAACTTGGCGAATGTTTTGGTGTGTTGATATCACTGCTTTGAAGGGCCGAACCATTCGGAACTTGGCGGCCTCTTTTAACAGTTTTGGTTTTTGATATGATTCATCTAAACATCGGAGCATTAGTTATTATGCTTCTACGCTTACCATGAATTGTGTCCCCTATTCTACAACTGTCGCCTTATATGCCGTAGCAAAAGCAGTTATTATATTTATTTAAATTCTTGTTTTGTATCGTTAATGTATCTTTGTTCCTTACAAGTTTTTATCAACTCTTAAGTTTTTCAACTCTCGGTTTCATAATACTCGTGCAGTCAAGCTGGATCACTGCCCATTTAAAAGGACAGTATACATTCTCACTATATTCGAGCATCCTGCGCCAAATAGTTTTTGCTACACTTATGTATGTTAGAGTGGATACAGCAAAATCGTTTCTCTCGAGGGAAAAAAAAAACAGGATAATGAACGCCTAACGTTAGCACGCGTCTGATGTAATGTAACCAAAATGAGCCGTACGGGGAAGCCAACCGGGAAGCTAACTTGCACCCATAATTGTATTACACAAATACTCCGTTTAACACTTTATTTGTTCAGAGTACACAAATTCTTGTTATTTGCACAGAACAACTTCGTACAAACGATGATTTCTATTCCCCGTGCTTCTCGCACATACACAATAGCTGATTATGTCGTCAGCCCTCTTTTTATCGTTTTACTGTTCTAAAATGTACGCCTTCCTCTCAATAATTCTTTGCTGTTTCGTTCACTGTTCAGTTATCTTCAAAATTTCGGTGTAGTGTCGAACTAAAGTAAACATCCCAAAACTGGAAGTAGCTATGGTAACCACTGGGGCAAATTTGTCCTTAGGGGGAGGGAGGATGACCCTCCCCTCATCCAACCAAAACTCTGAGTCAGAAAATGAGCCTTAGTCGGAATAACGGAAGATGGGACAAAACCACTTAATACAAGGTTGAAAAAGACAAAGCAAACGTAGTCTTCCTCCCACTCCCCACCCCTATATTTTACCATCGATACGAGCTTCCAGTGGTATAGTCGTGCCGGAGCGCACAGGAGCGGCGCTCCCACATTTTTTTCCCAGGGGAAGAGCCGCTCCTTCACTTTTTTTTCTGGTGGGCCGGCTTCCGCCATCTATTCTCAACAGAGGCACGTTCGTTCAGCGCCCCAACATCTGTATTGTTGTGGAACCACTGTCAGCCTTCAAGAGGCACATGGGGACACTTCAGACTGTTGTAAATGACTGTTTGCGTATAGTCACAGGGTGTTTGGTATCGACGTCGGTTGAAGCTCTCTGGGTCGAATCCTGCGAACCGCCTCTTCACATCAGAGTAGTTGAGCTCCTGTGTCTGTTAGGGATGCGCAATGTGAGCCGTGGGGAGGGGGATAGTGTTGGAAGGATTTTGGCGGATTATTGTGCCCTCCGTCCTTCTGTTCTTGAAGCTCTGGGTCCTCTTGGTTGTACTGCAGTGTGGTTACAGAGAGTTTCTTCTATTGCCCCACTGCGGGTTACTCGGATTGTTCCTTTTGCCCCATGGGCGTGGTGCCCAGGCTTGGTTGACATTTTTACAGAGCAGAGCAGAGACTGTGATGTCTTCTGTGATGCCTCGTTTTACCCGGAAGCTCTGACTGGTGGTGTGGGAGTGGTTATCCCAGCTCTGAAATTATGTGTTGGGTGCAAGTTGCAGTCGGTGTCGTCTAGCACCATGTGTGAATTGTGTGCTATTTCTGTAGCCCTGGATGTTGCGCTTGATATGGACCTTCCATCATTTGTGGTTCATACTGACTCGCAGTCTGCTTTAACCATTCTACGGCGGGCTATAGAGTCTCTGGACTTCACTGACCCTATAGTCTATGAGGTGTGTCGAAAATTTGGTGCAGCCTCTGCGTGTGGCCAGGTCAGTCTGCACTGGGTGAAGGGCCATGCTGATGTCGTTGGGAACATCCAGGCCGATGTAGTAGCTAGAGCTGCTGTCACTGTGAGTGAGGAAGTCATCTCACCAGTTTCTCTCCCAGTGTCTAGACGACCTTCGCTTCGAGCTTGGTGTCGTGCGGCTTGGCAAAGGGAATGGAATGCTGCCACCACTGGTCGCACTCTGCACCGGATTCAGCCAGATTGCCCACTTGTTTCACCCCTGGATGGCCTCCCAGTCTGGGTTGGCAGAATGGTCTCTCGTCTCCGTACGGGTCACTCCCTGCTTGCTGGTAATCAACACAGATTAGGCTGGGCTGCAACTCCGGCGTGCAGGAACTGTGGCATGGATCAGACCCCTGAACACCTCCTCTTTGAATGTAAACCCTTACTGCTGTTAAGGCGAAGGGTATTGCGCTCCATATGGACTGCGCGGGACATTGGCAGTCTTCTGTCTCTTAAGCCGGGTCCTGGTACTTGCAGTCGGCTGCGGTCAGTGGCGGCGTTTGTCAAAAAATCGGGCTGCAGGGTGTAGTCTAGGTTCTTTCTCCTTCTCCATCTCGTTCCTCAGCTGTGTAGTTTTCGGGTTGATGTATATGCTGTGAAGTAGTATGTGTTAGCGGGTAGTACATGTGTACGGTAGTTACCAGGTATTTGTACTAGGGTAGGGGCGCATGGCTGCGGGCCACAGCTCCTTGAATAAAATAAAATCAAATCAGCCTTCAACAATTCATGAAGACGTGCTCTCTAAGAGCCAGTGTAGTTACACATTATAGCTCTTTGGTCGCCTGACAACATAAAAGTCATTGTTAGTGACACCGCTTAACGCTTTCTTCGGGCAGACATAGGGCCTCAGGGCTTCGGGCAGATGACCAGGAGTGGTTAACGCTCGTTAAACCCTTTAAACCCTTTTTTTTAACGCTTTCTTATTGAAAAAACGACATGAATAACGTTGATATTTGTCTAATTACTGGCTGCTGCAGGTAACGCTTTTTTGTATCACGAAAATAAATTTTTCCATGCGGTGAATAAAGCTGGTTCTTAGCTCATTTTACAGGTATTGCTACGGAGAAGTGCCCTTTTCATAAGGGGTCTTCTAATTGGTCAAATGATTCAGGGGTTAGGACCGCTAAACGACCAAATTGATTGTTTTACATTGTTTTAAACACTGTCATTATGCAAAATGCCAAACTGAACATTAAATAAATTCGTGCGTCTGTAAATAGTACTAATCCACCCAAAACCTAAACTGGTATAAGAGAAGCCGCCAAGTTTCCAAAAAGGATCGGCCTTTGAAAGTAGTGATATCATTTAACCAGGGAAAGGCTGCCAACATTAATACTATTAGCCAAGTTAATCGCACCTATACTAATAGTTCTAAAGTTAAATAAAAAACTAGAAGATTGCTACTAGCGGATTGCTACTAGTCCTAAGTATTATCCGGTGTGATTAAATGGGCTAATAGGATTAAGCTTGGTGGCCTTTTCCTGGTTAAATGATTTCACTACTTTCAAAGGCCGATCCTTTTTGGAAACTTGGCGGCTTCTCTTATACCAGTTTTGGTTTTGGGTGGATAGCTCTTACTGTAATCAACGAAGTGAGTATCTTTCTCTAAAGCTGTAATCTAAGCTGTTTACCCTTTCCTTTGGTCAAAATCAGTTACCATCAGTTTGGCATACAGCAATTATTGTACCAGTTTTTAAGAAGGGATCTGCATCAGATCCGGCAAACTATAGACCTATAGCCTTGACCAGTGTTGCTTGTAAAGTAATGGAATCCGTTATTCGTAATGAGCTATTGTCCCATTTTAATAAGTACGCTATTCTTAATTATGATCAATTTGGTTTTTTGCCAAAAAGGTCTGCCACGCACCAATTACTCGCGGTACTCGACCATTGGACTTATGCGCTGGATATTGGAATTCCATCCGATACCATCTATTTCGATTTTAAAAAAGCGTTTGAATCAGTGGTTCACCGCAAACTGATGCTTAAAATAAAGGCATGTGGTGTTGTGGGAACTTTGTGGAATTGGCTGTGTTCCTTCCTTCGTGATCGTACGCAGAGAGTCAGGGTTGAGGACACTCTCTCCTCTAGTGTCTGTGTGCCCTGTGGAGTGCTCCAGGGATCGGTTCTGGGTCCTCTATTGTTCACAGTCTATTTGAACGATTTAAAATTCTTAAATGAGGACACCTTCGGTTACAAGTTTGCTGACGATTTGAAGGTCGGCATCGCAATTATTAATCCTTCTAGTACGCGGAACCTTGAGTTGGAAATAAAAAATGTTCTGGACTGGTCTCTAACTTGGCAATTGCCGTTATCAGTGGGCAAATGCCTTTCTTTTCATGTTGGGGCAGGAAATGATCTTCACCATTATCAGATGGGGAACCATACATTGAACTCGGTGGACGAAGTGCGTGATTTGGGGGTATGGTTCACTGATGACTTAAAATCAACACTGCATTGCCGGAAAATTTGTTCGGCGGCCTTTCGCCATCTTGCGCTCGTTAATCGATGCTTCACTTCGGGAAATGTTGCAACCATGGTTTGGACATTCAAGGTTTTTGTTCGCCCAATCCTCGAGTATGCAACCCCGGTCTGGTCACCGTACATGCTGGTGACATTGATTTGGTGGAGTCCGTCCAACGCCGTTTTACAAAGTATTTACCAGGCATGCGGGAGGTTAACCAACACGAACGCCTGGTGAAGACTGGACTCGAGCTTTTGGAACTTCGTAGGCTTAAATTTGATCTTGTTCTGACCTACAAAATTGTTCGGGGTGTGATTGCTGTCGATTTGCACTTTTTCGATTTCTCCCCCAATTCCCATTTTACTCGTGGTCATGGTTGGAAGTTGACAGTTCAAGGATCACGCCTTGACTGTCGTAAAAACTTCTTTGCAGTTCGGATTGTCCCGGTCTGGAACGCGTTAAGTGCCGAAACGGTCAACATGAGCACAGTGACTGGGTTCTATAAAATGCTGATGACCGAGCCATTGTCTCGATTTTTAAAACGGCATTAAATCCAAATTTGGTGGGCCACTGTGTTTTTTAATTTTGGATCCAGTGTCAGTGGCTCACAACCCTTCTGGTACCCTTCCACTCATTGGTGGTAAATGTACATATTATTTATTTATTTATTTATTTATCGATCAGTAGTATGTGCTGATGCATCAGTCCACCGCCGCTGTCCACAAATCCAACTAGACGTTTACCACGCTGATTGAATTGGTGTCACTCTTCCACACGTCGCCCTCGCCGCTTCTTAAAGTACATTAACAATTAATTTCTGCGAAGAATGTACTAATGATAATAATGCATGGAGTCAGCCGAGATTTGAACGGAAGTTTCCGTTCATTTTTCACAGAGCAAAAGAGCATTTACAAATTATGGAACACGGCTAGAGGGGAGGGGAAGGGAGGGTTGAGCAAATGTGTTACCATCAGTTGTATTGGAGGAGGGTGGGGGGGGGGGGTATAACACAGTATTATGCAACAAACTAATTTTCGCTAAATTATTCTAGCTAACATTTTCCTAACTTTTGTTTACAAATTGAAATTACTTTTTTTCCAAAATTACTGGGCTTTACTCTAGGTACTAAGAGCAGTTTGCATAAGTGAATTCTTAAAAAAAATGGATACAATTGGGGTAGGGGAGGGTATAAGAAATTGTTGCATATTTTCAGGAGGGGCTTAGATAAGTGTTACACTGGTGTTACTAATGGGGACGAGGGGGGGTCTAACACCTCCTCCACTTTTTTTTTACCGCTATACCACTGCCCTTGACCCCATTAGTAAATAAATCCAACCAATACACCAGCCGTATGAGTTAACGGAAGCAAACAGTTAGCATTAAGGAGGGTTAGAAATAAGACTTTCCTCAGTACTGCTGTCAACTATATTATATACCTCAACACCATGTTTTAAATTTAATTTTCTTTAATAGTGGGCCTCGAAGCATAATAGCCACTGGGTTTTTATCTCGTCCTATGCTTTGTACCCAGTTTTTAAAACGTTAGTTGGTGGAGCGGAGGGAGCGAACCGAGCTGATCTTAACCTATAACGCACACCAAATTGCAAAATATTGGTTGGTTGGTTGGTGTGTCTTTGTAGTCTGGGTGGTGCCCAAACGAATGGTCTGATTTGAACGAAATTTGGTATAACGCTTGAAACCTCTGGAAGTATTGCTGAGTTAGAATTTGCCGTAAGTCGACCAATTAGTATGGAAGAAATTACACTTTTCTGAATTTATTCCTATAACACTCACCATTGCAAATTTGGAATCCTGAATCGTACAAATTACTGTTAAGCAACAAAATCACGCACACAGAGCTGAAATTTTGTACACAAGTCTTTCTTAGCAATATACAAATTGGACCAATCATAGAACCAGCTTGAAGCTCGGTATTTCAATCTGCTCTGCCTGTAATAGGCCCAAAGCAGAGATTAGAATGTTAACTTGATATAGCATCCTCCTTTTTCCAGTCCTACGCGATAGTTAGGATAGTTAGGATAAGCATTATTAAAGGCATTATTAGCCACAACTGAATAAAGCAGGACTGTTTAGGACTGGAAAAAGCAGGATGCTATATCTAGTTAACTTTCTAATCTACATGCCCAAAGCCTGTTTCCTAGTTGAAGACCGTTGTAAGATTGCAAGAGTAACAAATCTATTTGCTTCGTAAACCCTTTACCTTATGGTTTATTACTGTTTATTTATTTTTAACTTTGAGTCTTGACAGCATTTTACTTTAAAAATAATAAGACCATATGCAATGCTTTCTATGCCATTTATGCTATTCCGGAGATGATGTTAGCAAAAATGACGTTGTTTGCTTTTCGTTCGCCCATTGGCCTTGATGGAAAGGCCAGCCTGCCCTTTGGTATGGATACGCTAGGTTCAGTTTCTTCCGTTTGCCTTCGTTTCAACTAAGCCATCGGTTTGCAAAAGGATGTTTTTCCCTGGTCATCAACGGTGATTTATCAAGACTTGCGCGGATGTGATCCACGTGGTCCCCAGGGGAAATAGTGGATGGCAAAAAGTCACATGTCAAAACCAAGAAAAATAAACACACCGATGAAAGAAATGAAAACCTGTCACGGACATAGAGGAAAAGAAAGCATGGGGAAAAAAAGACTCTGCATTTCAAACAGTTTTATCAAGCATCGTCGTCACGTGGGAAATGTGTATATGCTGAAAAGTTGCTTCCATTTTTATTCATTTTTTTTTTAGTGACATGATACATCTTTAGTGCAGTTTTCACTTGCGTTAACGAAAGTTGACACTGACAGTAACTGGCTATACATCCTAATGCTGAAACTCGGCGTTTTCTAGTTTTGAAATTTTTTTTTTTCCGGGACGAATGGTTACTTTCGTGAAAGAGAAACTTTCAAGTTACAGCATTCTTAATGACGTAATTCTATAAGTTCTTGTCGAATGTTTACGCGTATTCGAAAAGTGATGATGGCAAACCATTTGAAGTTGACGGACTTTGTGGAACCATTTCCAATGAGTCGTTTTTAGTACTAGTGTCCCACTGACACGAGATGAGAAGAAACATGGTGTAAGGTCAGTTTTTTATCAAGAATGTATAGGGTTGGGGAAGATAATTTGTAATTCTAAAAAGTCCCTATTCAAACGTGTTACATTCATTACTATTAGTTCCGTCCGAATTTTCAGAGGGCGCCACATGTTCTATCTTATAATTTTTGCTCATGTTTCAGCCCAATTCTAAAGTAAACTAAATTACAACTAAGCTAAGTTAAATAATAATTAAATACAATCTAGTTTCGTTTAGGTTAGTTTAATTTTAGGCTGAAAACTGAGTAGAAATTCCCACATAAAACTAATGGCGCCCTCTATAAACTTAGACGGAACTAATAGAAATGAATCAAGGACTTTTCAATATGGGGTCTCGGTCATAAATTCTCTCTCAAACCCTGTGAATTCTTGGTTTTAGTGAAGTTCCGGCAATTAGCAATGGTTTTTTTCGCGTGGTAAAATGTCACGCACCACTTCATGATAGGCGCAAACGTGACCAAAGTGCATATAGTTTTCGAGCACAGTGCTATTAAAGGTTTCACTGTTTGAGGCCCCTCCCCCAATCGGAAAATTCAGAATTTTTTGAAAATCTGGTGACTATTGCAAAGACTTTGTCCGTTCGTATGTCCGTCGCTTTTTGAATTTCAGAAGACAAACGGTATTCACCGTTAGATACTGCGACCAAAAATCAGTTTAAAAACACGGCAAATTAAAACACTGTTGCTGTTCCTTATAGCTAATACGTTTTCTGGACAGAACTTATACCACATGCCATGGCTGTTTGCTGTGACGTGCATATCACGTGACTGGGCTAGTCCAATCAGACGGCCAAAAAGCCGTTGTTCTCGTTCGTCATTGGCTAACTCGTGGTGACGTCACGGCAAACAGCCATTGCGCATGATTTAGTGAAATAGTATCTGTAACGCTTTCGCCGAATATTAATAAGGGCTTAATATTCGGCGACATGGGGAAAATGTTCGGCAAAACGGAAATCGATGAAACGACTGTACACCGTCAGCATATAGCTATGGGCCAGTTCTCAGCATATGTGTTAAAAGTTAAACCGCGTCAGGTAAAAAATAAGTACATAGTTAGCACACAAACAAAAATAACTACTGTATAATAAGACGACAGTAAAGAAATGGTCGGGTCTGTGCGAAAAATTACCAACGTGATGACCATATTCACGTGGTTTTATAACTGAGCCACGTGTCTTCAGAGAAAATTCACAAGAAAGTCTTAGGATGTTTGCCTATGTGTAACAAAACTATCCAATGAAGTTGTATAAAGTCCGACCAAAATTTCGTTGTTCGCATTTTTGTTAATTATGACTTGATAAGGTGCTCGGTACTAGTGTTGTATTTTATACTTGCATAAGAAAGGATTTGCTGATATCTGTTTATATCACACTTTATATCTGTTTTTCGTTATCAAAAACTTAAACAACCGTTTCTTTCCTTTTACTTCCCTTGAGTGCAATTTGGAATCCTGTAATAAAGTTAACATTAATGTGTATCTATCCTATATATGACAAAAAGACGACAAATAATGTGTAGTTCGTAAGGGTCAGCCCTGTGTTAAACTCTTAACTTTGAGAGCTTATAACGCCGTCAAAAGTGAACATTTTAAAACCAAATTTGGAATCCAGCCTCGACTAGTCAAGGCCTCTCTATTGTCCAAAAATTGTGAAATTCGGTCCAGCCAAATCCGATATCCAGTGAGGGACCAAATAGACAACTTCTTGTTTTGCTTCTTGTTGTTGTTCTGGGGATACTTTCGTCTGTTCTCTCTACAGGTCAAACAACACCACCAAAAATCATGGGAATAGGCTCAAATCATAGCTTCCTATGTGAATATGTGCCTTTTCAAGGTTATTTTAGTTTAACTGAAGTAGTTATTTAGAACAAAGCCATCACTTTCTAACTGAAACAATGCTTTTTTGCTGATTAAAAAACAAATTCACCGTACTGTAACGAAATTCTCCCAACTTACGATAGGGAG
Organism: Lithobius niger; assembly: GCA_023313725.1. Taxonomy (NCBI): domain Eukaryota; kingdom Metazoa; phylum Arthropoda; class Chilopoda; order Lithobiomorpha; family Lithobiidae; genus Lithobius; species Lithobius niger. The sequence goes on from JAHWFP010040982.1 coordinate 18,618, forward strand.
CGTTCACAAATTACGTAACGCCTGGAGGAGGAGTTCAGCAAATGTATTACCATCTGTTACGATGGGGGAGGGTGAGTATGATGAAGTTATAGGTAACACACCAATTGTGTGCTACATTTTTATCTACATTCTTTTAGCCAAACTATTTTTCTTACATCTGTTTAACGACTTAAATTTTTTTTACAAAAATCTGTTGATTATTATCCTAGGTATTACGACTGCTCATAAAAACGAGTTCAATAAAAAAAAAACCTATACAACTGGAGTGCGGTGTACTGAGGAGGGGGGGGGGGGGAGAAGGTGAGAAAAATGTTACGTATTTTCAGGTGGAAAGGGTCAAGCCAACTGGCACTCTGGTGTTACAAAGGGGAACGGGGGTCTAAATTGCTTAAAAAAAAAGTGTCGGCGTAGATAACATTCCTGCTGGATGCCTGAATACTGTTCGATACACTCACAATTCCTGCTTGTTAAATGCTAACGCATATTCGTACTAAGGTAGCGTTCTGTGCAGGAGCAATTCCTAACGTTCCGCGTAGGAATGGTGCATCACATTCAGTGTAGATACGAATCCTACACCATAGCATGTATAATTGGTTCCACTGTTCGGTGTAGATAGGAGTCCTATCTCCGGAACAATATACTCTTTCTTACGTACGTTTGGCACGGGGAAAATTCCTATTTCTTTCAGATTTTGAACATAGACGAGCAAGCTATTAGGTGTTGTTCTTTTTTTTTAGGGAGCACGAACCCAAACTGGGTCGTCAGCTCTTAGTTGATATTAATCGCCAGCGTTAATATTAAACATGGAATGGAGAGATGGAGTCCTCACTATTCACGTGTTCTGTAGTTTCTTTGGTTGTTCCTTTCAATTTTCTTTCCAAGTAAATATTTGACGAAACAGGTCATTTTTTTTGTGGGGGATGGGGGGGGGGGGAGGGCAG
>JAHWFP010040983.1:0-13854 GCA_023313725.1 Lithobius niger
AAAAAAAAATGTATTAATTTTAAATACCCAGCCCAAACTGTAATAATGTTATGTGATCAAGCATCGGTAATCTTGGCGGATGGTTATTTTCTTTCATCGCCATGGCCCATAGGCAACATTCAGCCATCGGCCGAACACTACTTATCAGTTAGAAGGGCTACGTGACAAACAGTTTACAAGTACATTATTTGGGTTTTGTTGTTTTTATTTGTAATTAGTAATGCTAGGTAAATCGTTTGATTTCAGATTCCTTGGCCGTGTAATATGGCAGCGGAAACCTATACCCACATTAATGGTAAACCTAAGATAGTCTACTTGAAGAATGAAGTGCTGTACTTGGTCTGCGAATGGGAAGATTGTCGAGAAGTATCAACTATAATGGAATCATTTGCGAATCACGTCCGCGGTCATTTACGAGATCTTCCGAAATGTAAGTATTACGAGTGCTGAACCGATATCTGCCATTCGAAGCTTTCAATAGGCCTAAATGTCAGAATTACTGATTATCAAGACGCGATCAATACCAACTTGGGGAAGGATTCGTGCTCAAGCTGGAAAGGTTTGGAATCTAGTTAAGTCCTGTTCCAGGCCTTAAAAAAATGTGGAATTCTGACCAATCATTATCAAGTTGGAAAAGCCAGATTTTAACCTGTATTGTAAATTTAAGAAATCAGATCAAGGAGATAATAAAAATCACCTAGAAATCCTTGCTTCTTTTAAATGTAAACATGTGTTGAAACCGTTTAAAAAAAATAGCTTATGGGCTTATGGCCCAAGCCAAATGTTCTTTTGGTTGTTCCACGATTTTTGGTATCCTTGCACGCACCAGCTGATAACTTTTCATGGTCAGCTTCCTATCAGAAGTGTTCAGATGTCAATGGTGTTCTTTCTTTCCCCGCTTAAAACACATTTTGATTTGGCTTGTCATGCATTACAGGCTAAAACAATGTTTGGCTCCAAATATCATGCATTGGTAAAATACTGGTATTGTTTTAATATGAAAAAAAGTATTAAAATTATAACAATAGTTCATCCAGTCCTTGTGTTGTAGGGCTCAAAGCAGTTAAATAATCAGTTAAAGATCAACAATGGTAAAATTGGAATTCTAAACAATGCACAAAAGTGGAGCCAAATATGTGTAACTTTGATGCTACAACCAGTGTCAAGAACCAACAGAAAAATAAAATTGAGTTCAGTAGCCTACTTGGTGATTATTTTTTATGTGTATTTTTTGGAGGGGGAGGGAGGGGCTACATAAATAAAATTGATAATTCCATTTCCAACCTTAATTAGTTTAATTAGGCAAAAAAAATACCGTTGGTACTGCAGATACCGAAGGAAGAACCGTTAAATACTGATTACCGTGGTACCTAGGCTGGTACCGGCACCGTCATACAAATTTCGGGTACCGCCCAACACTACCATGACGTACAATACGTACATCATGGTTATAATTGTCTCTACAGAAAAATGTACGCTGTGGTAATGCTTGCAAACTGTCTGTTGAAGGCCTGGAACTGCTAGCATACATTTAGTGAGCAACTTTGCTCACTAGATGGCATTGCAGGATGTGCAAATCACGATATTTGCAGTTAGTTGCATCTGCACACAAAATGACATGCACCATCATTGCTTGTTTGACTGACATGGTCAACTTTTTCAGTGTCAGATAATCTCCGATAGTGTAAACCATGCTTGTATGTGCAATAGTGGTGTACCGATACCATAATTCCGATTCCGGTTCTGGTTCCGATACCAATAAACCGGTTCCGTACGGTTCCGATTACCAAATGGCAATGAACAGCAAATTGAAAAAAAAATTAATAATAATGAATTAATTATGTTCAGGGTGTCCAGGGTTCTGCTGTATAAAATTTTTACAATTTACATACATGTTTTAGCAAAAATTTTGATATATACAAATTTGTAATAATTAAAATAAAAAATTTAATTGAATTAAAAAATTAAATTGAAATTTTAAAAAACGTTAAAATAATGTGTCACTTATTTTTTTTAGATAGGTGTTTTTGCTTCCTGGATTAATGCCAAGACCTTTTTCTACTGGCGCTGATATGATTTAAAAATTTTGGTTTCCGAATTTATCAGATGTAATTTAAAAAAAAATTAAAATTAAATTAAAAAACTAGTTTAAAATAACTATAAAATTAAAACGATTTTTTTTTTAATTCTGCTCTGGACCTGCATTTTTAAATAGGATTTTTGCTTCTTGTATTGGTCCTAGCCCCGAAGCTGATAAGATTTAAAATTTTGTTTTCTGGATGTATTACATTTTATTTTTTTTTAAACTTAAATTAAAATCAAAAAGTTTAATTAAAATAAAAATAACTGGCTACGTAATAGCGCACTTGAAGATTTTTTGCAGCCTAGATGCATAAGAGTCTTAGCAAAGCTTTGCATACTTGAAGATTTTTGCAGCCTGGATTTTTGCATGCACTGTTGACTCAATCAAACACACGATTTAGAAAAGAAAATGGCGGTGCAGGATCGACCAGCTATGAATCGTTAAGCTATAGCTGCCCAAAATAGGAAACAACGTAATGTGAATAAAGTCCTGACATCATTGAACAAACAGGAATCAACTGTAACGTATTATGCTTAGTATATTACCAGCCTAGATGGTGTTTTATGGTTGTATGATGCAAACTACTCAACAAAAGTTGGTGTAAACAGGTAAGTGGCCCCCTAAAAACGCACGAAAATGTGTTATTCATCCAATGCAAGATTCTACTATCAAGCACAGTTTTACGATGATTTAATCTACCGAAATTAATTTTTTTGTTCCGAGACTTCTAAGAATTCATCTCAACTAACGCATACCCCTGGAAAAGGTAATGTAGATGAGAATATCTAGTGATTTAGTGATCTCTGCCTATTTTTGAAAGGTAGTCAGTATCGGCCAACCAAGATAGCGGTTCCGATACCACGGAACCGCACTCAGAACCGGAATCGGTACACCACTAATGTGCAATAATGGATTTAGACTCGTCAGACTAAGTTTATGAAAGATTAATAATTAAATATACAGACATCTGCAGTGCACTGCATGTGATAGCAAGGTTGCTTTTTATAGCACTATGACGAATACACACACACACACACACCCCCCCCCCCCCCCATAGTACAATACTGTCCTGTGGACCAACTGCAGTTACATACTGAGTAGAATTCACTAGTCCTATATTAAATGCTGTTCTAGTGACTTTCTCTACACTACAAAAAAGACCTGGTATCTGAGCAGGGACTTCCAAATTGGGTCTGGAGTGGAAATTAATTTTTTTTTTAAATTCATTCTGTATACGTAATGTTACGTCTATTCCAAGACACGCAAAATTGAAATTTCTCAGCCAGAAAAATGCCTGGTAAATGGAACTGTACACTACACAGCCTTGAAGAAGCTTGGATTATGGCGTACAAACCCTGTTTAGATCATCAGTCATCCTCACAAATTTCAGTCGCCAAATGCAATGAAAATTTGCATTTAGCAACTTAATTTCTAGGGCTATGTGTTCATCAAAACGGTAATCGGGGCTAAAATATCTGACACTAGGAAACCATACTAGCTTAAACAAATGGTTTGTGGCATTGCATTGAGAATTATTTGGGCTATCCAACAAATGTTTCAATACTGATACCATCATACCAGCTGTTTCATCACCACAATAAGCAGAAAGGCCTAGAACCTCGAATTGTTGAAACTGTTTTCAACATTGCGAGGAACTGAAAATGGTGGTTTAATTTAGTTTTGGTGTCTCTTATCGAATGGGAACTGATGCCAAATTCACATTTGTGAAGGTTGTTGCCTGTTGCCGTAGTCAATATGTGAAAACGTGTGAAACATTCTTTGTACTTACCGTCGGAAAACTTCAATTACCTATGAATTTTTGTATTTTTTTCCAGGGATGCTTTCCTTCCCTGGAGGTTTCAAAGTTCTTTAGATGTCCAGCTCCGCAATCCGAGTGCTCATGTGCGACACACTGCTCCTTAAGAGCATCTACCAGAGGTAGGCTGCCAGCGTGCACCTAGATGTTCACGCTCTCGCCTTCTCCCCGATCAACCACACTCTCTTCGCGTTCTTCGCCGTATCGCCTCACTCAAGTCACCTTCCGCCGAAGATCTTCCTCGTTCTTGGCATGAACCAGGACTTCCCCGAAGGATTCCTCCCACATCTGAGCTTCTCTTTAGCCGACAAGTCCTCCAACTGTCAACGCTGACATCCTTGCAGGTCCATCGCCATCATCACCACCTTCCACGGCATCGGTGTCTTTGCTCCCCCTCTGCTTCTTGAAGAGTTTATTGCTGGGGTCACTTACCCACTTCGCCCGCTCAAGTCGTCTGTTGCGAAAACCCTCTCTGCTCTGGCTAAATCCAGGACACCACAGGACTCGTCTCCTAACAGTCCCCTTTGCCTGCTAGTCCTCTATGATTTGACCCTGGCTCCAACTGTCTAACGACAATTCAATTGGATTTTTTTCAGCATCACTGACTATCCCTGATAAGACTGCATCCATCATCGGGTCGGTTCCCCTCAAGACCTGCCTCTCTCACCACTGCTGTCCAACCACCACCGACAACTCCATCACCTGCTGTCTTCTACCTTCGTTGTTGTCCAGCCTGATGTCCGCTTGCAGCCATCATCTCATCGGGTTCGCCACCTACTGTCCCTCACCACTGCCGCTTAGGGTTCCCTTCAGACGCATGCCCTTGCCAACTGTCTTCTTCATTGACAACCATTGAAGCTCTTCAGACCATTGCACCCCCCCCCCCCACCACACACACATAGTTTGTCGTTGTCCACGGCCCCCAGTCTGCCGCTCCAGCTGGACCAAGCATCTACTCGCCTACGCTGCCTGCCGCCTCCATTGTCTGCCTTGGACGCTGCCCTGGACCAACAGTTGCAGCTCTCCTTTCTTCGTCAACTGAAAGTTCATTCCACTAATCTCTGTGACTCAACGCCACCGAACATGTCGCTCATCCCCACCGCCGACCGCTTCGAGCTTCAAGCACCGTCCTTCGCCGCCTGCTGTTCGACGCTCTTCACTCCCCTTCCGAAAAATAGCAAAACGGCTTCAAATATGATGAGAGTTAATGGAATCACTTTCCAACACATTCGACATGATACACGCACAAGTCTCAAAACAATGAAAACAGTAAATATTTTCGCGAATTTTCGACAACTGTGATATTCTTCGTAGGAATTTCGCCTGCTGTCTTCTTCAGGCAATTAAAAGAAAAGTTTACTTCTAGTTACCAGTCGTAAAAAGTTCGAAACTCATTTTTGATCCCTTTCAAAATGCAGATATTAACAATACCTTCCTAATTTTCGACTGAAATGCTTCAGGCATCCTAGGTAATTGGCTTTTCTACATATCCCCTCCTGGTTTTTTGTACATGGCAACCATTTTGAAAAACGTTGTGGCCTCCGGTATTTTCAACGCTGCTGCGTTCCTGCTTTTCTTGTTCGCCCTGTTTCCAACCACTTGCGCTGGAGCAGGGTTCTTTTCCCACTAGGCGCACAATATGCGGGTTTGATGGTCCCTGGGTGTTCATCAGTGGGACAGAATGTCTTCTGTGGTGTTGGATGGCATTGATTCTAGGCACCTAAGGTGGGAGTCACTTGCTCTGTTAGAGCTGATGAGCATTTTTGTTTTCTTCTCCAATGCTATGTTCAGTGCCCATGCAATGGAGTGCTATGCTGTTGTCTTTCATTTTATTCCTGGTGTCACTTGTGTTGGCCAATCCTCGTTCTTACTCCTTTTCTCGTTTCACCGATGTGCACAGCACTGCACCCATTGCATGGGACACAATACACACTTCTAGTTACATCGCACTGCACTTGTGTAAGCGATCGATCGAGCCGCGCGCGACCATAGCCTCCCAGTAGAAGGCCCTTCACTACCCGTTCGGCTTGCCCTTCCACCGCGCCCACAGTCTCTCTGCCACATCTTCTCTCACTAAATGTCTGATTGCTGGAGTTGATGGAGGTTGGAGATTCATAAGAAATCTCCCATCAATTTCGTGCCTTTCAATGGCTAGAGATTCGAGGCACCGCAAATGTCTATCACTCAAAGAGTTGGACTTTATCAGTGTTGCAGCCCACCACATGGCCACCCAACATCCTATAGATTGGGAGAAGACAACTACACTGATAAAGTCCAACTCTATAGACAATTGCGGTGCCTCGAATCTCTAGCCATTGTAAGGCATGAAATTGATAGATTTCTTATGAATCTACAACCTCCATCAACTCCAGCAATCACACATTTAGTGAGAGAAGATTTGACAGAGAGACTGAGAGAACGGTGTAAGGGTAAGCCGAGCGGGTAGTGAAGGGCCTTCTACTGAAACATTAGCTCTTTCGCTTGCTGAAATCGTATTCGTTTCGCCCTTGTCATTTGCCCTAGCAAGTGTAGCCTAGCTCTCCTCCACAACCTCTACTGACGAGCCTAAACAAGGGCGAAACAGTCTGTCTAGAGATCTTTGTGGGTGAGAGCTAATTAATATTAAATAATCAATTGGTAAAAATTGTTCTAGGCCTGGGTGTCAACCATTCAGTTGAATGGAGCCCCAAACAAGCAGACATTTCTGCTCTTTCGCTTGCTGAAATGTATTCGTTTTGCCCTTATTGTTAGATGTGCGTGTTATAACAGGAGTTCAATGAACCAAACTTAATCAGGCAAGTGCCTTTTACTTGGTAATAAATCGCCATAATGGAAAAGCCAATATGCAATACCTGACTGTCAGAACCATTCCAAAATTCTTTTTGAATTTTCAGTGATGGTTGATTGCCTTCCATAGAAATTGCACAATTCCAAAAAATGTCGCAAAAATTGCACAAAAATCACATCACACCATCACAAATTTAATTTTGCAGAATTTGCAGAATCAATGAATTTTCATAGAAAAAAATTTAGGGATAGACAGATCCCGTGCGCACTGGCTATTCTGCCTAGCTCGAGAGAAACCTTTCCTGCATAGCAGCGCTTGTATCCTATGACGTCATCTGGACAGCGGATCAGTGAATTTAACGCGTGCTTACTGTCGGCCTTTTGCAATTAGGCCTTTCTGCAGTGTGTGGACTGGGTTTTTTTATGGTCGGAGGTACGAACCTTTTTGATCTGTGGACTTTTTTTTTTCGTTATCAATGTGTCTATCTAGCGGATCGGAATGAGGGGAAATATGGGTATCGGATCGGTATTTTTCTCTATCGGTCGATCCCTAAAAAAATTATTTGGTGCCGTAGAAAAAAAGAAAAAGTAATTTTTTTTACTGCGAGTGATCTTCATACAATAGGGCAAAAACGTGGATTTTATAAGTAGGAATTTTGTCAGTATGGCTCTCACATTAGGTGTTCAACTTTATGGTTAAGATTGTTCATATTTACGTAAAATTAAAAGTTCAAGCTCCTGTAATGTGAATTTTCGACAAACAATAACCTCCCTCGTTATTGAGGAGGGCACAGCAGGTTCGTCTTCTTCAGCTAAGGTTAAATAATTGTTATTGGACGCTCTTCACATTCGGTTGTTGTGATGATTGTTGTGAAGTGTTGTTGGACACTTGTCACATTCGGTTGTTGTGATGAGGATCCACATCACAACAACCGAATGTGACAATTGTCCAACAACAATTGCTTAACCTTACTGAAGAAGACAAATGTGCTGTGTCCTCCTCAATCACAACGAACCATAGGAAATTTGCTCTACAGCAGCTTGAGCTTTTAATTTCGGGTAAATATGTACAATGTTAAACCTTCAACTCGAAGTATTGCTTCACAAACCATTTTTTAAATTATACGGTTAATTTTGTGTCTCAGAATTTGCTAAAACTACTGCAGAATCGTTACATTTTGGCTGCGGAAATAGCAATGAAACATTTAATATTAAAAAAAATAAATAATGGTGGCGTAAAGAAGGGTGTGATGCCTGAGTGTCCGTCATAATACTACACCATGTTCCATTTCTAGTTTTAGGTTGCGACGCCACCTGGACGAGCAATTTTAACTAATTTAGTTTCACAGATAACAGATGTGCGTGTAAAGGATTTTATCTATTTTCTAGCCCCACAAACCTTCATGACTATATATATGAAAGATATTATCCGTGCTGCAGTTTATTCACACATTTGCAACTCTTTAGCAGCAGTGTTGAAGCATGAAGGAGCTTTGCTTCTTCAAGCTAAGGATTAAATGGTGTGCAAATCGCTTGTCCCACCTTCGGCTCCATGCTGAGTTTAGCATATGCATAGAAGTTAATATCTCTTAGCATTGCTTTGGTAAAATAGAATTCTGTCGATGTCGTATCAACTGGCCTGGACCCGGGAAGCCTACTCCGAAACTTGGTTCCCAGACTGCTTTGTGACAAAAGATGGAATAGTCATGAAAAATAAAAATGGAATTCCTGGCCTGGAAAAGTCCTTGGAAAACTTGAAAAATAACTTCCTAAGCCCTGGAATACTCTGGAAATTCCCAAAACAGAAAATCCTGATTCTGTTTTCCGTGTCAAGCATCAGTGTGCAACGTATGTTTAAAAATAAAGAAATAACAAAAACAAAACAAAAGTAATTGTAAGCTAGCGACTGTACCAAACCACTCGACTTTTAAAACAAAATTTAAAATAACTTGGTTCACAAAGATTCATATATTTATGAAAGTACAAGTTTCTTAAGCAGTGCAGGTAACTGAGCATGGAAACTGAGCATGTAGAAATCTCCTCTACCTTTACATTTTCTGTTATAACTTCTGAACAGTTAGAGATAAGGAACTAGTAGTTTGGACCATCAGAAAGCTGGCGAAAAAAACCTTTAAATGGTATATTCAAACAAATTGGTCTATTTGAAGTGGAAATATGATCAGTATTTTACTTTTGAAAGGCCAAACACCGAACCGAACAGAGGGTGTTCAGTTTGTTTGGTTCGGTACAGCCTTAGGGGTTTGGATTCAGTCTTGTTGAAAACGCAATGTCTTTATTCTCATTTATTCACACTAGAGGTCGACCGAATTTCGGTTTTGGTTTTGGTACCGAAACAGACAAATTTTTGGTTTCGGTTTCAGTTCTGGTTTCGGCCATGAAGTTATAGCCCAGTTTCGGTTATGGTTTCGGTTTCGGCCGCATCCTATGCTGCAGCCGAAACCAAGGTCCACTTCCCAGCAGTAGCCAGTCTCCGTTGACTAGCATATTTATGGCTTTGTTGCACTACAGGAAATTTACGCGTTTATTTCTTTTTAAGTTTTCAAGTAAAGCTTATATACTTATTGAAGGAAGCCTTTCCAGTGCTCTGGACTTCCCTCGCCAAGAATTAATGGTTATTTAATTAAAACAAGACTATTGACCAAAAAGAAAATGTAAACGAATGTTTTGAAGTCTTTCCTCATTGACAGTAGTTTTTAAATTCTGAAACATTTTTGGGGGGGGGAGTTGGGGGAGGGTGAAGGGGAGCACGTGGATTTGGTCAGTATATGGCGGGAAATGAATGGGTAAACCGGGCTCTGCCTTTCAATCTAGACTATGGCTACGACAAACCACGCACTCATGATTTTTTAATTTTATCCTTACGTTTGTCTAATTTTTAAAACTGATATTATTCAGGTAAGGTTCTGGTTTCGGTTTCGGCTAAAACTGATATACCGGTATCGGTAGAGGTTTTGGTTTCGGCCGAAACCGAATCGCCAGTTTCGATAATAAATTGGTTTCGGCCGAAATTAAATAACTGGTTTCAGTAGTAGTTTAGATTTCGGCCGAAAGTGAAAAACTTGGTTTCTGTCAACCACTAATTCACACATTTAGTTTGTTAGGTCGTCACTCCTCCAAATCCAACATAAGTCACACAAAAAAACTGATTTTTGCCCCACAGACCTTCATGACTATAGGCTTCGATGCGATCACGCCACGCATCGGCCATATTGTTAACAAAAGAAAGGTAATCACTCATCGCTTTCCTTGAGAGAGTGACGACTCATCTTCTGTCCTGGAGTGAGTGATCCGTGCATCCTTCCGAAAAGGGCGGCAAAAATATTCCCGTTTATAAATCTCGTTAGATGAAACGTTGATTTCGTTATATGTATGAAGTTTTTAGTTCATTTTGTAGCAGAGAACTATGATTTTAAGGGGACAAAAAGTTGATTTCATTAAATATATGCACCTTTCAGTTTATTTTGTTACAGAAAAACTATAATAGGTGGGCAAAAGGTTGATTTCGTTAAATGTATGAAACTTTAAAGTTCATTTTGTAGCAGAAAAACAATAATTTATGGAGTTGGCTTTCATGATTTTGAACTAAACCATTTTAGGGGTGTGGGCCTTAGCTCCAAGTGGCTTTTAATACATGATTTACGGTAATAAATTTCTTTTAATTCTCAGTTTCTGTTAATTACTTATTGGTGACCCATGAATTTTCCCTTATTAAGCCTTGAAAATCCTGGAAAAGTACTGGAATTTTAAGTTTACAGGCGAGTAAAGACCTGTATGACAGTGAAACCTCTTTATACGTCTTTGAAAATAAAATGTTTCCGTTCTAAACAACAACCTTAACATGCACTGTTGCTTCAGGAGCTTGTTGTAAGAGAGTACTTAGCGATATAATGCGTTTTAACCATATTGAAACAGTTGAGCAATGAAAGTAGTCTTTTATCTTCGAGGCATTTATTTAATCATCTTTTCCTATTTCCTTTCAGCTAACATGAAATGCAACTGGACCGATTGTGGATTTGTGAGCTACACCCAGGAAGAGAAAATTCGACATGTCATGTTTCACCCTTATCATGTAAAGCTAAAGTGCTTGGGATCAAGATTTATACAGCGGTAAGGGAATGTTAAAACCCTAAAAACTATTACGCTTGATACGAATCCAAGTGGTCAATTAAAAGGACAGGTTGTGTGTCCAGCCAGGTGAAGTGGTGTTCAGTAATGGTATCGGCCGAGACTAGTTGTAGAGTGGACTATTCTAGTCTGGAGCAAAGGAACACAGTTACTCTTCAGAATTGTTTCAGGAGTACAAAAAATGTGCTGGGATACATACTTGGATATGAGAAATATTGTACAAAATTCTAACTTGCGTAGCAATCACGAAAAAATTAATTAGCAATTTTTTAAGTTAGTTTACTGAACATTACAATGACGCAATCATTTTTAGTCTTTCAGTCGTGACCAAGATCAGACAAGATTATTGTAGGACTATGACCTTCAATAGATAGACAAGGCCGCTTTGGCCCGTGCGTCTGAAATAAAAACGCCACTAACTAAATGCTGTGGGCGACGACAGAACCATTGATTTTCCGGAATGTAGACCTATATAGCGACACACAGGTGTGTCTGAAAGGGATGGATTAGCACCTCCGTGTCAGCTAATAGGGCACAAACACCCCGATACGATGTATCGTTTAAGATGTTGCGGCACTGAAGTGCGATGCAATTTAATTTTGCATTGTAAACTAATGTACGGCGTTGCGATACTGCTCATTTCGAACCCTCTATACTTAAGAAATCTCTTTGCTTTTGACTAAGGCTATACTGATTACTAAGTAGCCTCGAATCTTGAGACACATGGCAGTTTTTGTAAAAGGCTCACAAATTTGTAGGCCTAAATGACTTAAATCAGGATGTGTATTAAAGACATTACAAATAGGCCATGTATTAAAATGACGATTAGTGCTACGTGGTACAGGGGCACCTTGCGTGTAGCAACTTTTATAATCTTGTGTGTGTGAGTTTAAGTAGAGTTTCAGTAAAAATAAACGTAAAGATGTATCGTATAATTCAGAGAATCGTAATTTACCGCTTATTTTCGCAAATAAGAGTGTGCCTACTTTTTGCAAATGTTCAAGAGCTGGCTGCCGTCTTACTCGGGCATTACGATAAAGTTTTGTTGATTCTTGTGTGTACTACATCGTCGTTGTCGTCGTCTCCTTTCCAATCCGTAACTGCCGCTCGTCGTCGCGACCTCCCGTATGTTGTGGGTAGCGCTTTCACCAACCTGTCAAGCTTCCACTTCGTGCCCAACTCTCTGGCTTCAAGTCCTTTCCAACAATGTTTTCCACTAGGGTGAATGATGGTCCTTGGATCTTCATTAAGGAAACACCTCCCATTTCGTGTAATTTAATGGCAATCGACTCCAAGCATCTCGGGTGTTAATCTTTTTTAGAGCTCGATGTCACTAACGTTTCAGCCTTTTCCAACTCAATACGATGTTTTGATTCCATGCAATGTGCTGCGATGCCGTTGTCGTCTTTTTTATTTCTCACATTGGCCATGTGCTGTTCTCTTCTCGTTTGAATTCCCTTTCTTGTCTCTCCAATGTAGACGGCATCACAGTCTCTGCATGGATTTTTGTTTACGCCTTAATTATGCCTTCTCTTATAAGTTTCACTCCTCCCATCATTTCTTCGTCCATCTGTTTTTGTGTCTTTTTTTCTCCATTCACTCTCTGGTCCTTTATTTTTCCTTGTATTTGTTTCGTGATGTTATCACTGTTTCTCATGTATGTAGTGAAGCCACAATCGTCCAGCACCCTCTTAATTGACCCACTGATCCCTTCTAAGTGTGTGAGCACTACTCAGTCCTTGTACTTTTCTTCCTTCCTTCACATCTTCTCTCAGTGTATTCTTCTCACTGCAGACCACTTTCTTCCTCATATTATTTAAGAGTCCTCCCAGGTATCCCAGTTTAAGGAATTTTTACATCGAACTCTAAAAAAGACCAACATCTGAGATGCTTGGAGTCGATTACCATTAGATTACACGAAATGGAAGGTGTTTCCTTAATGAACATCCAAGGACCATTATTCCGCCGAGTAGAAAGCATTGTTGGAAGGGACTTGATGCAAGAACTGGGCACGAAGTGGAAGCTTGATGGGTTGGTGAAAGCACTACCCACAAAATACGGGAGGCCACGACGTCGAGCAGCAGTTACGGATTTGAAAGCAGATGACAACAACGACGATGTAGTACGCACAAGAATAAACAAAACTATTGTCGTAATGCCTGAGGAAGATGGCAGCCAGCCATTGAAAATTTGCAAGAAGTAAACATACATACTCTTATTTGTGAAAATGAGCGGTAAATACATTAATTCTCCGTATTATGACTCTGAATTTGATGAAAACTTTCACAGTAACACAACAGTTTATTCAATGTATTGTCTCTGTGGTTTTATAAATTTATCATACACATATATGATTTAATTCCTCTGTCCGCAAAACTAAAACTATTAATTTCTCAGTTTCTATTCAATATATTTCGACCAAACTTGGCCAGATAGTAGATAGCAACTTTTCCCAAGTTTATACCAACTTTTATGCAATTCCGTGCAAGAGTAAACGTACGGAGCCACACTGAAATTTGAAAACTGTTCACTTGTTGTTCTTGTGTGACACGGTTTCAGAAAAATCTACTGCCCCTACCTAAAATTTGAAACATTTTGATTGTTTCACATTGTTTTAACCATTGTGATTAGGGAACAATGCCACTCAGCAAACTCCATGGCAACAATGGACCAGCAACAATCGACTGCATGCATAAAGATTTGTAGCACGACGCCATAGCTGTAAAAAAGGTGTGCCGTAAAAAAGGGGGTTATATGATTGAATTTTCACTTGTTAAAATGAACACGGATAAAAATTGATGATTTTTAATTGAAATAATAAAATGTAGAATTGAGAAAATTCCATCTGTTTAGGTGCTGTTGTGCTTTACCAATCATATATTTAAAACGTAAAGGACAACAGCGCCTAAACAGATGGAATTTTCTCAATTGTACATTTTATTATTTCAATTAAAAATTATCATTTTTTATCAGTGTTCATTTTAACAAGTGAAAATTCAATCATATAACCCCCTTTTTTACG
>JAHWFP010040984.1:0-67558 GCA_023313725.1 Lithobius niger
TTTTTCGTGAACAGAAAACATTTTTCATTATCGGAACTTAATTTTCATTATCGGCCTGAATATCCATTAACGGAAATTCTTGGTCGATACTGAAAATTAAGTTCCGATAATGAAAAATGTTTAATAAAAAATCTGATGGCATGCCATATTTGAGTCTACAGAAGAAGAAAAACTACAAAGATTTATTTTAGTGAAAAAAAAAAACCCTTATTAAGCCTGGAAAAATTTCTAAACTCCCAATTTATTTTGCACCAAAAAACCTGTTTTGGCCAGGCAAAATTCAAAAGCTACACAAAAATATTAACAAAACCCTGTTGCAATTTTTGTTTACTGACTATTCAAGGCGAATATAACCAAGAATACGAAATTTTCCTAGCTATCTTGCCCTGGTTGATAACCATCATTTAAGTTTTCAATCCAGGAAAAAAAAAATCCACGACCGTAAAAAAAAAACACTTTTTTGACTCAACATTGGCTGGAAAATTATCCTAGTTCTCCCAGTCCCATTTGTAATTACAGTGCATACTGTAATTAATCTCAGAAACACAACCGAATACCTTTTAAATGCCGATTTTTAAAAAGGATTCATAGCAAGGTATTACCTTTGTGGGAAAGATCCACCACTGATTCCTTCTCCAAATATCCTAATGTAGTGCTAAGATTCAAGTCTGAAATAACTTCATTATCGTCTCGGGCATAAAGCTAGCAACTTTTCTGTGCTGGGTATTGGCATGTCAAGGTTGGTCCTATAGCGCTTAATCCTACTAGTTTTTAGAAAAATACTATTGGCCATAAACTTCCACTTACTCATCATAAATTTGTTGTTTGTGACAGAATTCTAATAGTTGGTGAATGGGTCCCACTCCTGGATTAATGCTCTCTTTGGAGTTAAGTTGACATTTTTTTCTATGCTGTGAACCCAATATGTGGTGCTCTAATGGTTCCATGATGAAAGTATTTGAAAAATTAATACTGGTTCTCTGTGGATGTTTTATAAGCTTTAAATTGAAAATACAAATTGGATGGTTTCATCAACCAGCAAATGTAATACAATAAAACTGCGTTAACTCAAACCATTTAAGTCAAACTTTCGGTTATTTGATTGACTCAGCTTAACTCGAACTGTAATGCCAGTCTTGCTCGAGTTCAAGTTGAAGAGGTTTTACTGCAACCAAGAATTTATAGGGTTGGGGAGGAGAATTTGTGACTGAGACCCATACTGAAAAGCCTTAGATAACATTTACATTAGTTCAGTATTAGTTTATAGACGGCACCACGTGTTTTATGTGGGAATTTCTACGCAGTTTTTAGCCTAAAATTAAACTAAACTAAACAAATCTAGCTTATATTTAATTATTATTTAGCCTAGCGTAGTTGTAATTTAGTTTACTTTAGATTTGGGCTGAAAAATGAGCAAAAATTACCAGATAGAACACGTGGTGCCCTCTGAAAACTCGGACTGAACTAATAGGGACGAATCTAACGTGTTTCAATAGGGACTTTTTAGAGTTACAAATTCTCCTCCCAAACCCTGCTTCTTGCTGCAACTGATCCCCATCATGGAACCCGTAGAAGCCTAAAATGTAAATTTGTTCATAGTGGTAAGAAATTGTTTGATATGAGATACGTAGCAATCCTTTTGTACGTGGGAGATGGAAGCCATGAATTTGTTGTTTGATGAGAATATGATCCAGCTATGACAGCTATTCTTGGTGGCTCTTTCTCACCCCACAGTGTTATTATCCCTGGCGGATTGAGTCGTGAGATAGTTTTTTTCGTTTTAGAAGGTCATGATGCTTTCTGCAACTTGGTGAAAGAATAACCTATCTGCTACTGGAATATAGCTCATTCTGAGCAATGGTATTTTGTCCATAATTCCTTGATTTTATTTCATGGTTTAGTATTTTTCCAGTGTTTTTACATTTCCTTTAGAAGTTTCCTGACATTTGGTAACTTGATTCTTATCCAAAATAAGTAGTATATTTTGATACTTCTCTTTGAAGGTTTTATAATAAATAAATAATGTGGTGAGATTATTCGGCACTTTTGATTTATTACCAACTGAACACAAACACTAGGAATACTCTCACCTTCCATCGCACAATGATCGAAGGACAGGGTGTGATGTTATTTTGTTGCCAGCGAAGCGGTGGTAACTGCTAAATTGACAAATTTGTGTAAACTGATTTTACACGTGAGCGTCCTCAAAATATCTTTTAAATCTTATATATGTTGTATTTTATGCTTGGCCCACTGTAGTAATTATGTAGGTACATTCAAAGCAGATATTTTGCTAAGTTTGTGTGTGTCTTGTAATCTAAAAATATATAACACAATAGATCCAACTCGACTTTACTGCTAGCGGCACTATGCAGAATTTGGTAAGAATATTTTGTCGGTTACGTATTCCACGCCATTATGGTATTTTAACGCTTGACCAGCTAGTCACAAAGCCAACCAACATTTGTAAGCAGAAAGTTTGTTACTTGTCCATTCAAACAACTCTAGGTTAGAATTGAATCAATTTCGATAAGTTAACCACTAAGTTCAATGTTTACTAAAATCATTGACCTCAAAAATTAAGACTAAAGTATGAATAGTTAATGAAATGTTTACGTGCAGTGTAGCAAAGAAATCTCCACCAAGTGCTAAAAGTTTTCGTTCGTCAAAGACGAGTTTGCCAGAGTCATTATGGAGCAGGAGGAAGAAGTGGCTAATAGCATAGCTAACAAACGGGTTAAACTGAGAACATTTCTGACAAAATTATTTTATTTTTGAAGGCTATCTTTAAGATCTTCCTAATAAACTAGAACTGATTGATGCAAACCAAAAAGTTAACTTACAGCTGACCTACCTTCATATTAAGAAAATAAAAAGTAAATTTTGCCCCGCCTGGCCGGCTAAAAATTGTTTCTATTGCTAGGAAAATTCATAACCTGTTAATTTTTGCATAAGTTCCTCGAACGTTGCCGTTTCCCTGGAGGTTTTTCGGTGCTGGTTAGCGGCCGGCATCGTAACCCTTCCGCACAGCTCTTCTCTATATAAAGCGCCGTAGCGCATTCGGTCCTATCATTTTACCTCTCAATGGATCAGGCGGTGACTTGAGAGGGGAGGCAGGGTGAGTATGGTTATGTATTTTCCTAGCAATAAACAATTTTTAGCCGGCCTGACTGGGGGCCGGCAAAATTTACTTTCTATTGCTGGAAAATCGGTAACCTGTTAATTTTTGCAGTTTTTGCAGTTTGACCTTGTCAGAGTATGGTGGCGGGCACCGCCCTGATTGTTACCCCAAGGTTAGGAGCCGGCTGCTTCCCCCCAAAAGTTATTTCAACTAAGCACTTTATTCAGGTAACATGCCAAACAGGAATTTTGGTCTCTTTCGTGGGAATTGGAGGCCCTGAAAAGGACCGTTGTTTTTAGAGATGAAGTCTTGCTTCCGTCTTCGTTTTCTGTGATTGAGGGGGCTGGATTACACATCTGGCAGCTACGATGGGGCCCAGACGATGTAGTCTGTTGTCTTGCTTCGTCATCACTCGAAACTAGTGGCTAGTGAAGCCGGAGCTTCTTTGCCAGGAGGCTGCCATCAGTATGGAACGGTGTTGTGGAATACCCAGGAAGTGGAGAGTGCCCTCAACTCGTACGCTGTGACCCTAACGTTTTCACCTGCTTGACTTGTGTTGGAATCGTCATAGGTGGTAGAATGGTATGACGTATCCATTTCGA
The DNA here is from genome assembly GCA_023313725.1 of Lithobius niger. Lineage (NCBI taxonomy): Eukaryota > Metazoa > Arthropoda > Chilopoda > Lithobiomorpha > Lithobiidae > Lithobius > Lithobius niger. The sequence goes on from JAHWFP010040984.1 coordinate 3,724, forward strand.
GATGGTGGCTGCAGAGGTTTCACCAAAGTTCTCTCGAATGGGAGAAAAAGTTGTGTCCTGCCTTTTCAAATGGTTTCATTGGTCGTTCTGGAGAGGTAGAAGCGGAGTGCTCTTACTGGACAAAGAGGGCATTCTGATTCTTGAACCACGATGTTTGCCAGCGCTGGAATGGTGATGGGTATTGTTGGTTCGCAAGGCTTCTGTGTCTTGGCATGGAAATCGGCTTTGGGGGTTAACGTGATGTACGTATTATCCGGAGAGAGGAAGCAGAATGCGGGGTCTGCTGACAGGGCTTAGATTTCGCCTCATCTTAGGCTTGATACAAGGGTGACAAAGAAAACCGTTTTCCTGGTTAAGACTGCCATTGGACTGTTTTGCATGGGCTCATATGGGTCTTTCAGGAGAGTGTTTAGGACAATTGACAGGTCCCAGTCGGGGAATGTGCGTCTTACTGCTGGTCTTTCAATCTCGAATGACTTTATCAGAGATGAGATTCTGTAGTCTTCGAGGAGATGGGTGCTCCCTGCTGCCTTGAATACAGTGTTTATTGCTGACCGGTAGACTAGTATGGTGGATCCCTTACGGCCTTCCCTAAAGATGGTGTTTAAACATTTTAGAAAATCGCCTATAGGGGGATTGATAGGATGGATTTTCCCTCTGTCACACCAATAAAATGACTTTTACCAGTGGCTGTCGTAGATCCAGTTGGATGATGCTTTGATCGAGGCGGATGCAATTCTGGTGGCAGCTTCCTCATGAAGTCCTGCCTTTTCGAAGAGTCTGGTGAACTAGTAGCCATGCGTGAAGTTGTAGCGTTTCAAGGTTTTAGTGAGTTTTTGTGCCTTTTTGTTGTGTTAGAAGATCCGGAATGAGTGGTAGGCTTCTTAGGTCGTCCACTAGTAGAAGGAGAAGGTGTGGGAACCATTGAGCTGCTGGCCAGTTTGGTGCGATCAGTAGGAATATCTTTTGCAGGACTTTGTCAGGAGTTTGAAGGGAGGGAACAGGTAGGCGTAAAGGTTCTCCCAATTGAACGTTAGGGCGTCTATTGCTACTGCTTTCTGGTCCGGTATCGGGCTGATGAGGAGGAGAAGTCTGGCATTGTGCCTCGTTGCGAATAGGTCCAACATTGGGGTTCCCCATGTGTTAAAGAATGATTTGCAAATGGATCTGTAGTGTCCATTCTCCTGCAGGCGGTTTCTTCCGCAAAAGTGAATCCGCAATCACGTTCCTGTCCCCGTGAATGTTTAATGGAAGGATTGTTGTTTCCAGTCGAATGCAAAGGCTGAAGATTTGGGATGTTATCTTGTGGAGATTTCGTGACCGTGTTCCACCTCCATTCATGCTGTCTGCTTGGATTTGGATGGGTTTCCCTTGGATTATGTTTTTGAAGTGTCATAGTGCGTGGATATGGCTTTCATTTCCAGGGTGTTAACGTGGTCTGTGTTTGGTTTCCAGGTTCTAGATGCTTCCATGTGACCTATGTGGAAAGACTATCAAAAATTTGCAAGGTATTGTACTGTTAATCTATCTTTGATCTTGAAACTGTGCATATTTTTTTCGTTTACTATATCTTCCAACTTTCAAGTTATACTAAACGAAATTTTTCAATGATCAGCACTATATAACCTTGGACTAATTATTCTCTTCGAGATGGACGAGTCACCTACCATGGCCGCCATACACTGCCTGTGTACCCGATACTGTTACGAGACTGGCAGTCTGACCTGGCATCATGGGAGATCAAAACTATTTCCGAAGATTTTTCCTGTTTAATCGTCACTTGTGTGGCACGAGTGAGGTGGTCGAAAGACGACACGCCATCGGCGGATTTCGAGGTGGCACTGCGATCGCAGCTGCACGTGACTCGTCCATCTCTAAGAGAGTGGTAAATCCAAGATGCAACAAGGCTTTTATTTTTAACACCGTGAACCTACAAAACCTTGGAGAAATCCTTGTTGCCACTCGTACACCTCTGTTAGCATTCGTCGACAGTTCCATTAGGACAATTTCGTTCGTTACATTACTACCAAGTGGTACACAAAATAACAAGTTACGGCATACTTTCAGACTTACTACTGCTACCATGTGTACGCATATGTTTTCTAAAACTTTTCTTTTGCACATAAGACGCATCACATTCACCAGATATATACGTTTTTTCACCAGCATGAAGCAGGGGGTTGGTGTGCGTTCGCACATGGTTTCTTAAACCTTTCTTTTGAGTGTAAGTAGCATCACATTCAGCACATTTGTAAGGTTTATCAACAGCATGAGTATACGAATGAGTACGCAAATTATTTTTTTGGTTGAATGCCGCGCCACACACATTACATTTGTATGGCTTAGAACCTGTGTGTATGCGTACATGTTTTCGTAAATCTCCGCTATTAGCAAATGCAGCTTCACATAAAAGACATTTATAGTTTTTTTCTCCTGTGTGCACACGTGTGTGTTTGGTTAATATGTCTTTTGTAGCAAATCCAGCTCCACACTCGGCACATACGTGTGGTAAATCCCTTGTATGCAAACGAACATGCCTTTGTAACGTACAATTCAACGCAAACGAATTATCACAAAAGGAACATTTGTATGGTTTTTCACCCGTATGTGTACGTAAATGTTTGTTTAAAGTACCTTTCTCGGCAAATTGCCTTCCACAAACGTCACAATTGTGCGGTCTCGCCCCAACGTGAACAAGGAGATGTCTTTTTAGGCTGCTTTTTACCCGAAAGCTATAACCACATTCAGTGCATTTGTACGGCTTTTCCCCGGTATACGGGACTTGCGGTTGTTGCTCCAATCCGTTATGTTTACGCATGTGGGTTTTCAAGCCAGTTTTCTGAGTGTAAGCAGCACCACATTCAACGCATTTGAACGGTTTATCAGCAGCATGGGTAAATAAATGTGTCCGCAAGTTATTTCTCTGATTAAAGGCAGCACCACATACCTCACATTTGTGTTTCTTATACCGTGTATGTATATTGCGCACGTGTTTACGTAAACTTTCGTCGTCAATAAATATTTCCTCACAAAGGTGGCACTCATGTTCGCAAGAATTTATAATTTCGTGATGTTCGCTAGCCGCGATGCTTGAAATTGAATAAATTTTCAAGTCACAACCCGATTCAAATGCGGGTCCATATTCATTAAACACAACTGGGTTTTCCTTTGAAGAAATGGAAGTGTTACCACTTTCAGGCAACTTACTTTTCTGTAGTAGTTCAGGATTCATTTATTTATTTATGGATTTACCATTTAGCATTCTTCGTAGCAAATGGAACAGGGAGGTTGTGCCTAGTTAGGAAGTAATATCATTTTCAGGGAGCTTGGATCATACGTAGCTTTGATAGGGTGGCCCCAGTTACTATTACTCTTCACCTCGAGAAACCGTGCGTGATTTTGGGAGCTGCTTTACCATGCACATACGCGTCTGATGTCTCTGCTCCCATTTCGCACCTTTTTTACTGATTCTTGTATCTCATTGGCTTTTGATTTTGCTGATGAATCAACACAAAATTGAACTAACAAACAAACGGTACTCATCATCAATCAGCCGGACCTCTCCAATTGTGTAAATTGTTTTAAAGTGTATTGACCTACCATGAATGTGTTGTGGGTTACTAGTGATGTTGGGTCCTGCTGAGAGTGTTGTTTATTTATTTTTTTGTCAGTAGTGTAGGCAGACCGGTAGTGTGGGTTGGTTTATGCTCAGTGGAGGTTTGAGGTGGTTGACAGGATTAGGATTAAGTAGTTGTAGATCTGTTAGATAGAGCGAATGACGCAAGATCTTTAGGCTCTTGTAGTTAACAAATAAATAAATAAAAACCTACCAGTACAATCGACGATGCGATTGAAAATAGCTACGTTTGTTATCGGCTTTTTGCGTATGGACGAAACCCAGTTTGCATTCAAACCAAAGCATGGTACTGATCAACCGATCTTTATTCTTAAAGATGCTGTGAGGCTTGCTAGACTCGGGGGGAAAACCCATTGTATGCTGTGTTCCTTGACCTGTCGAAAGCCTACGATCGAGTTAACCACAGTACACTGTGCCATATTCTGATCAAACGTGGGTTCCCCAGGTGGTGTATGGGCACTCTGTGGCAGTGGTTACGATCACAGCAGATGCTTGTGAGATGGGGCTCGTCCTTATCATGGCGGTTCGGAGTTTCAAATGGTGTTCGTCAGGGAGGAGTATTATCTCCATTATTGTTTAGCATCTATATTGACGAACTACTCACAAAACTCAAGGACGTCGATGCTGGAATTATCTTTGGAGGACTTAAGATCAACCACCTGTGTTACGCAGATGACCTGGCTCTTCTCTGCCCCTCTGCTAAAGGTTTGCAACTTTTGCTAGACTGCTGTGTCAACGTAGGAACGTCCCTTGATCTCAAATTTAACCCTACTAAATCTGTCAGCCTTTTCTTCCCTGCACGTAGTGGCATTCTTAGAAATCTGGAGCCCCCTACTGTTGAGTTAAATGGTAATCCTTTGTTATATGTTCAGCAGCTGAAACACCTAGGCACGGTAATCTTGCCAGACCTATGAGATGACAGTGATATTCTAAATCAGCGTAGAAATACCTGTATTAGGGCAAACACGGTCCGTGGGTGGTTTTGTGGTTGCAGCCAGAGAGTTGTGGCCACTGCATACATGTCACAAATCACTCGGTACCTTCCTAAACGACCAAACAGAGCGAACCAAATGCACCACTGTTGGTGAGAGTTTGGCTCATTCCCTGCTAATATCCGTGTTGATGCAGATTGATTGACGTTAACATCGTCAACGATGAATCTCTTTCGTCAAGACTGTTTCCTCGCGCATCCTCAAACCTCCACCACAGCAAACTACCTCCCTGAGATGGTTCGCCATTTGGCATTGCTCTCGCCTGGTCACCTCTATTAGCCAATCCTGGTCAAATCCATTAGCCAAGTCTGGTCGCGGTGAAAGTATGACGTATCGAATACTCTGCAGAGCTTGTATTGTATTTTATGAAGGTACTGAGTGGCTGACGCAACATCACTGCACACACGCGACGTCAAGTTTGGAGCCAAACTGAGATAACAGTGGTGCATTCTGTTCGCTCTGTTCGGTGCTTTAGGAAGGTACTGTATGGCATGCATCTGTGGACAAATGGTTCTACCCAGTGCTTGAACAGCCTCAGAGTGTGCTACAACAACGGCCTACGATTCTTGTTTGACTTGCCCACCTAGAGCAGTGCTAGTATGTTGTTTGCTACATTGGGTGTCCCTAGTTTTGGGGAAGTCCACAGACATAGGGCTTAAGCGTTCCTGAACAGACTATACTCCTCGGCAAATTCTATCGTGAGGGCAGTTGTGGACTTAAGTCTCCCTACTGTCAGGGAAACCCTGTCCTCTATGTGGGGATTACTTCAGAGGAGGCCGTGGTATGTAATATGTAATATGTAAATCGAGAGCAGGAAGCATTCTGCTTATACGCTCCTTCTCAATAAAACCATCATAAAAAATACAAGTTTCGAACTAAATGATTTTGTCTAGTCTGTTTTTGAAAGTGTTGATCGACGTTGTGTCCACGACACTCTGGGGCAGAGAGTTCCAATCGTCAATCACACGATGCGTTAAAAAGGATTTCACAATGTTCACCCTTGCTTGCGGCTTGAAAATTCTGGAGTTGTGACCTCTGGTACTTGCACACTTCGAAGGCATCCACAAGTTATTTTTATCCAGGTCGTAGTACCCCTTCATAATTTTGAAGCACTCGATCAAATCACCGCGTTTTCTTCTTTCTCAAGGGTTGGCAGCTTGAGCATGGCCAACCTTTGTTCGTAGCTCATACCTCTAGTTCCATTAACTAGCCTAGTAGCTCTTCGCTGTACCCGTTCGAGAACTGTCTGGTCTTTTTTCAGGCTGGGACTCCAAATAGAATTGCAGTATTCAATAATGGATCTTACATATGTTTTGTAGATAAACCCAAAATTATCAGCTGGAATTTTCCCAAATGTTCGCTTAAAGAGCCCGATGGTACGGTTAGCTTTCTTGGCAACACTGTTACATTGTTCCGTCCAGGATAGATCATGATTTACGAAGATCCCAAGGTCTTTCTCAGATTCTTTACTTTGAATGGGTACATTACGTAAATAGTATTGCTGCTTGACATTTTGATGACCACCATGGAGAACGGCACATTTGCTGTTATTAATCTTCATAGACCAAGTGTCACAGTAATTAGCAATCTTGTCCAAATCGTTCTGCAATTCCGCTCTATCTTGTTCCCCGTGGTGGATTTTGAGAGCTTTCATGTCGTCGGCAAACTGAAACCCGTCACTACTTAACTGCTCAGTAAGATCAGCAATATAAATGTTAAAAAGTAGTGGGGAGAGGACGCTGCCTTGTGGGACACCGCTAGTGATGGAAGTCCAGTTAGAAAATTCATTTTCAGTTCTCACCCTAAATCTTCTGTTATAAAGAAAATTATTAACCCAGTTAACGATTTTGTTATTAGGGAGAGCATGACTGAGTTTATAGATATGTTTCTGGTGGTCAACTTTGTCAAAGGCCTTCTCGAAATCAATATAAACGACGTCATACGAGACATTGTCATTGATTGCAGTGTTTATCTTATTGTAGGCCTCAAGCATGTTGGTAAAAGTTGACCTTTTCTTAGTAAACCCATGTTGGGACGTATTTTTCCAATTTTTGTTCGCGAGGAAGTTTTCAATTTTCTTACTGACAATTTTCTCCAAGACCTTGACAACCGTGCTGGTGAGACTAATGGGTCTGTAGTTCAGCGGTTCATTAATATCACCTTTTTTTTTAAAAATAGGGACTACAGTGGCATCCTTCCAATCTTGAGGCAGAATTCCATTGTCAAGCGAGACGTTGAAGATAAAAGTAAGAGGTTCTGCCAGGTTGGTGCTGCAGTTAAGCAAGATGTTATTAGAAATGTCGTCTGGTCCGGTAGATTTGAATTCTTTGAGCCCATCTAAGTGGTTTGCTACTTCAAAGTTGTTTATAGGTGCGACGTGCTCTTTATCAGTATAGGTTGAAGAACGGTCTCTCCTGAATGGAGGGGAGACTTCACTATACACTTCTTTAAATTTTCTTGCAAAAATATTCGCAGTATTTTTGGCGTCTGTAGTGGTTCCAGTGTTGTTCTTGTCTGTCGTTGTTGTACTTTAGTGTTTTATTATATTTGTTTTACTATGTAATGTTTATAATATGCACCATTACAATACAGTGGTTGGCTCCATTTTCAAAGGTTAAAAAAATAAAACAAACTTGCACACTCAACAACGACCTTACCAGGTCGCCATGTTGAATAAATTGCTGCAGTGAATTCTGGGAGTTAAGGAAGGTTACAAATTCGAAAGGGGAGGAAGGTGGTAAGTTCCTCGTTCCTGAACCGTTTCCCCCATTCGTATTTGCACATACGAAAATTCATAAACCTGACATACCATTTCGACGTATTACCTCAGCTGTCTTTGCCCCTACCAATTTCCTTGTCATGTTTATTAAACAACTTTTGAAAGACCTCGCTGTTTGCCCTTACGTAGTTAAAAATTCGCAAGAATTTACTGCACATCTCACCCTACACCCACCTCCCCCAGGTACCAACGCTTTTAAAGCAGATGTCGTTGGTCTCTTTCCGAATTTTTCACAAGACCTAATTCTTGATGATGTCGCACAGGAGTGCAACAATAACCCCGATTTACTTAACAAGCACCACCTGACTACTCAACTTGTTATTCGTGTCCTCCAGTTTATTTTTGATAATACCTTTGTCCGGTTTAAATATTCATACTATTTTCAAATCTCGGGGTGCCCAATGGGAGGGACTCGGAGCTCCTATCTGTGTGACATCAGCTTGAAGAGGCTTGACTCTCATCTTAACACACAATTTCGGATTTTTAATTACAGTCGGTATGTGGATGACATTTACAATCAGATTTTTCCATCCGATTTTGAAGCCCTTACTCAAGCCTACAATAACTTCCACTCCTCACTTCAGTTTACCTTTGAAAGATCCTCATCCAATCAGTTATCCTTTCTCAACCTTAACCTAACTTTCACATACAACACTGTCACCTACCGGCACTTTGTTAAGCCCACCCAAATTTCTCGAGTCATACCATTTAATAGTCAAGCCCCCCTTCAAGTTAAACTCTCTTCCTTGAAAGGTGAAGTTCGTCGCATGTATCGTAACACACAACTTTCCAGCGAAATACCATCTGCACTGTAGAGGTCGACCTCTACAGTGGGGGCGCCATCTCTGATCCTGCTTGCATCTTCCATGCACACGCTAATCAATTTTTTTCAGTCCAAATCCAATCATATTTATGGCTTCGTTACAATAGAGGGAATTTATGCTTTTATTTCTCTTTACGTTTTCGAGCAAAGCTTATACCTCTTGAATGAAGCCCTTTTTCCAGTGCTCTGGACTTCTCTCACCGACACCAATTAATGTTTATTTAATTAAAACAAGACTACTGACCAAAAAAAAAATGCAAACGAAAGTTTTGAGGTGTTTCGACATTGACACTTTTTTAAAATTCTAAAACTTTTTTTTTGGGGGGGGGGGGGCTGGTGAGAGGGCGCACGTGTGTTATAGAGAATTTTTTGTTTCTTTAACAATATTATTATATTGACATACGGAATGTGAAAAGTGTGAAATTATATTATTTCATAGTGAAAATATTATCTCCACATTAATATTCTTGGATAAAGCATACCAAGTTATTTATGTAATTTAGTAACATTTAGATTACCATTATTATTGATAGGAGCAATGTTTGAAAAGTACTGTGCAAAGTAAACAGTGATCAAAATCAGTTCATTTCTAATAAAAACTAATAATATTTATATTTTATCCATATCGTTTGGTATCATTGGAATCGGCACAAAATATGTTATTTTTTGACAATTTCTAAATTGTTTATAAACTTAGGAGAAGAATGTTATTAAGCAAAATATAAATTAAATTCATCTCTTTGCTTGTGGACTGCTGATTTTGTGCCAGGAAGGGATGTGGCTTGTTTTCTGATTGGCCAACCCATTTTCCTGACCAAATTAAATCTCAGCCGTTATTTCTGTTCACTGATTTTGGCCAAAGCTAGAGAGTTTAAAATTTTTTGTGAGTTAGTCAAGATCCAGGTTTCCCAGTGGTGGGATGTGAGTATCAATAGTTCCTCCTGGTATAGCCTACTAACTTTGTAAGAATGAACAAATTTCTTAAGTGTGTTTAACTTAAAATGAACTAGAGAAAGAAAAGGTATTCATTTGAGTATAGGCATAAAAAATGGGAAACAGATTTATCTGTATTTTACGATCATACTATAGTTAATTTGTACTATATTTTCGTAGATTGACTCAATCTCCTTTCCATTAATAAATACACCAGAAATTGCGGGCTGGCAGTTTTCTGTCAGACTTCCCAACAAGCGCAATTGACTAAAAGCTATACGGTCACGAGCCAATAATGACTAGAAATAAGGTCACGAGATAATTGATAACAACTGGTGCCACAATAAATCACGACTTTAAATAATTACGTGGCGATCAAATCCGATACGAAACGAAAATGTTTATCTGTTGGTTAGGGTCACGCGATACCCCTTTAACCATTTCTGATAATCCTTCCTGAAATTGCAGCGCAGTAGGGATTCGCGCATTGCCAGTTTTGCAACAATTGGGGTATATTTTGGTTGAACAGCGTTGAATTGTCAGGCATATTTGAGAAAACATGAAGTAAAAAGGATCTTGGGATATCGTTGTTCACCTGTTGTTGGACTTACTACTACCAAGAGTGAGATAGGTGGTTTGGGCCCCAAACCGTCTATCTCACTCTTGCTACTACAAATGGCAATGAAACGATTATGGATATAGTGAAAGGCAATGCAGTCATTAGGGAGAAAAGTGAGGTTGAAGTTTTGGGTACTTATGCTCAACTGATAGAATCAGCTCGTAAACATCTTATCCTTAGAGCTGGTAGACCCACTGAAGCCTATTTGGAAACCACGGCTGAAGTGCACGGGCCGCAGGTTGGTCAAATCGGCGATATTCAAAACAATTCTACCACTTCGACTCAATTTATATTTGATGAAAACATAGCCACATGTAAATTTTACGAAGAGAAAATGGCATGTTTGCATACGCTGTGTTATCTAATGCAAATGCTTAGGTCTAAAGAAAATGCTCTACCTTTAGTTCTGTCTACCAATAGGATGTATGTTAACTCAGATCAACTGAAATTGATATTATTCAATCTGCTCCGGTGGTTCTACATATAACGTTTCGAAACTATAATTTTCATATGCAAAGCAAGAGGGTTTGTGCCAAGGTTAAATCAATTGAGGGAGTTTCGGGGTGTCATTCCTGTGCAACTATGGCTATACTGCGCATAATAGCATATAGTTCTTGCCTACCAGGCGAGGCACAAGTTCATTTTGAACTTATTACTCTTTCAACCCGAACAATTTATTTAACTACTGAACCCTCTATTTTCGAAATACAAATGAAAGTGGATGTTCGTTGCATTAGAGATAAATTATGTTTGAAAACTCGTATTGGTACTTCCTGTGAAAATGTAGGATTTTGTTTGCATGATCCAATTATCATTTTAGAACATATTAATCATCTGAATCAATTTCACATTCATCAATTTTTCCTGTGGATATTTCTTTATTCGGGGATTGAATTAATTCTTGGTCTTCTTCCAATGGAATCTGTATAAAGCACTTATGATTGCGGGTGTTATTATCCTACTTATTTTCATAGCTTCATGTTGTTTAGGAACATGTAGAAAAAGATAATTGTACCTCCGGTCAGTTTGGGAGTTTTCGTCATTCGTTACCACATGAAGAAGAACAGCAAGTTTCAGCAAGATTTCAAATTAAACAAGACATTGAAAACATTGGCGCTTGCAGTGCAGAACCGTTTTTCAGTTGTGATTAAAATATGTTATGTATAGACATTTTTCCTGTTATTTTTGAAAGGTTAGTTATTATTTTTGTTTTCTCATTGTGTATTTTAACGCCAAACGTACTTTGCTAACAAAATGTAGCAGGTGGTAACTTTCAGAAATGACTAACTTTACCGTTAGTCAATTCTTCCCGTAGGGGAAGGGAGCTGTTATAGATAATTTTCTGTTTCTTTAACAGTATTATTATATTGACATACGGAATGTGAAAAGTGTGAAATTATATTATTTCATAGTGAAAATATTATTTCCACATTAATATTCTTGGATAAAGCATACCAAGTTATTTATGTAATTTAGTAACATTTAGATTACCATTATTAGGAGCAATGTTTGAAAAGTACTGTGCAAAGTAAGCAGTGATCAAAATCAGTTCATTTCTAATAAAAACTATTAATATTTATATTTTATCCATATCGTTTGGTACCATTGAAATCAGCACAAAATATGTAATTTTTTGACAATTTCTAAATTCTTTATAAACTTAGGAGAAGAATGTTATTAAGCAAAATATAAATTAAATTCATCCCTTTGCTTGTGGACTGCTGATTTTGTGCCAGGAAGGGATGTGGCTTGTTTTCTGATTGGCCAACCCTTTTTCCTGACCAAATTAAATCTCAGCAGTTATTTCTGTTCACTGATTTTGGCCAAAGTTTAAAATTTAAAGTTAAGTTAAATTTAAAGTTTAAAATTTAAAATCTGTGAGTTAGTCAAGATCCAGGTTTACCAGTGGTAGGATGTGAGTATCAATAGTTCCTTAGTATAGCCTACTAACTTTGATTGTATGTAAGAATGAACAAAATTCGTAAGTGTGTTTAACTTAAAATGAACTAGAGAAAGAAAAGGTATTCGTTTGAGTACAAGTATATATATATATATATATATATATATATATATATAAATAACCTAAGGGAAAAACCTTTGGTTAGAGCAACGTTGAAATAAAGGCCAGAAATCGATCGGTAGGTAGCTGTTTTTTTTTTTTGGAAGGTGGGGGGAGGGGCGGAGTTGTACGTGTTTGTCTTAAAAAATACTGTGAATGTTATCACGAAGTTCATTTGTGCCAATAACCCCCAACCCCACAGACGAAGTAGTCCTCCAAGCTCTCTCCTCCCCGCCAAACAAGTTGAGGTACTACAACAGTAGTATTGAAACTTCAGGTAATTGAGGTGGCTAAAAAAAATATATCGTGGGGCTTGGGGACGGGGGATTAGAAACAAACCTTTTAGTTGATAATAAACTGAAGAGTACTCCGTCAAAAAATTGGGTTATAAAAACAATAAAATTGAAACTTTTGAAAATGTGGAAGGGGTGGGTCAAAAAAATGTACCGCAGTGGGGTATTTTTTATTTGGGGGGGGGGGGGGACGGGGGACTGGAGGCACCCCTAGAAACAATTATGGCCTATCGTTCAATGAAAAAAAAATTCGCCTTACAAAACATTTTGCTGCCGTAACATTGAAACAAAAACGGTCGGTGGTGGATGAATTTTTTTCACAAACGCGAGTACAGTTTTGAGGGTCTAAAAATGGCCAAGCCGGTACCATCCCTTTAAGAAAAACTTAAGGTGGGAAGGAAAGTAAGAAGTTGTTCTAACCTTGGGCTTTTTTTTCTTTTTTTTTTTTTCGTGTCCTGGAACCTGAACAGATTGTCATAATGCCCGACAATCATTTTTTTTGTAAATATTGTAAAACAATATCAACATCCGTGGTATTGCCAGTCTTGTCTCTGGGGCCGAAGACCTAGTTGCGCGGTTCCAGTTAATGGCTGTAAACAGCTTGGAGGTCAATGATCTACACATTCCAAAGACCTTGGAATAGTAGTAGTATAGTCTAGACGCACCATGAGCGCTGGCGTCGCGGCGGAGAATTGAACGGCAGAAAAAGCTCCATGGTAGGGACAGTCGACAGGCCTAATAGCATGGCGCAGTGCTGCTCCCCTTGCGCTAAACATTGTAGTATGCTATTGTGGGCGTATGGAAAACTTTAGTTATTACTTTTATCAGTAAAAGGTGGTTTGGAAGTAATTCCCAGTGAGCCAGTGCCATATGCGACCACCACTTGCTATCGTTGTTTTTTTTTTAAAGCACGTTATTTTGATGCTACAGCTGTTCGGCACCTTACCTAACCTGATCAACATAACCTCAGAAACCTAGTGTTTGTTTGTGATTTATTATTAAAAATTCCTTGCAAGAACGTTTTCTCACTTGAATTTTATTTTGAGCAGAGAGAAATAAAAGCGGCACTTGGGGACTGACGACAAGTTTCTTGTATTTATTTATTTTTTACGAGAACATTTCAACAGTAGGTTACGCTGGGATCAACGCAATCTAACTCGAATTTCCACACCACGCCATTTCATGGCAATTAAAATGTACTTTAAAATAATAATAATAAACTTTATTGTAACACGTGAATGTATAGGTGGTCAACATAATGGGAGGGGGGGGGAGTAATGATTGTGCCAAAAGGGTGAGATTTAGGCGCTGGGCCTGATTCTAGGAAAAAAAGCCCCGGAAAGAAAAGCTGGTGGAAAAAAGCCAATGGAAAAAAGCCCCGGAAAAAAAGGCTTCGGAAAAAAAAAAGCTGATGGAAAAAAAGCCGACGGAAAAAAAAGTCGCGGAAAAAAGCCGATAGGGAAAAAACACAACAAAAATCTGGATGAAATTTCACAAAAATATTACCTTTAAATATGTGTGTGCGTAACAATGGACAGTGGCCTTAGCTGGAAATACTATCAGCACATCTGGCATGCTATTAAGCAAGGCTAATCGAAGTTGTTCTGACCAAGACCAAGAATTACATAACGGCAAGCTTCACTTATTACGTACGATTTATTCGCTTATGCGAGAATTTATTTCCTCGTTTTAAATACATCTTATCTGTTTTTTTGTGTGGTATGGGAGAGATGCGAGGATTGGGGAGGGGGGAACAGCACACTCTGGAAAAAAGTACCAAAGTTTATGCACGGAAATATCGAATAGCTCTCAAAAAAAAAAAGTTAAAGTAATTTTGAGTAAACTTAATGTTTTCCCGAATTTTCTTTTAATTATCCATAGTCGGTCAAATTCAATACTCCAACTCCTCCTTCCCCAGTTACGGCCTATGTAGAAAATATATGATTCCCGATGCTTCTCCCCCTCCCATTCTATTTCGATTTTGGTGGAAACTTCGTTATATCACGAATTGTCTCTTACTGAACACGTCTTTTTCTCTCCACCACTTCCCAGAAAAAGAAAAGAATTTGGGAGGAAACTTGTGACTTCCGAGTCTTTCTGTAAATGATTCCGAAGGTAACTTTGGTCGAGTAGCAATCAGCTGATGAATGATGAATGCACACATAACTATGTTTAGGCAGTATTTGTACGTGATTTAACACCAGATTTGTTGTAATTTTTCCCCTATCGCCTTTATTTATGGTGGCTTTTTTTCCCGCGGCTATTTTTTCCATCAGCTTTTTTTTTCCGAGGTTTTTTTTCCGTCGGCTTTTTTTTCCATCAGCTTTTTTTTCCGAGGCTGTTTTTTACGCAGCTTTTTTTCCATCAGCTTTTTTTTCCGAGGCTCTTTTTTTCGTTCACCCTGGGCCCATTCTTACACCAACCCAAAACAAACAATTACCGTCAACAAACAAAAGCAAAAAATTAAAAGTAAATAAGAAAATGTGGCAGTGGGGGCTGGGAGGAGAGGCAAGGAAAAATGAGAAGGGAAGAAAAAAGTGGGAGGGGGATGGTTACCAAGTTATGAGTTAAACAAGTGATGGAATAATTGAGTTTTATAGGCCTGTTAATCAGGGCTGAACCGAGCTAATCCAGAAGTTGTCAGAAGACTACAGCTTACAGCTTAAGACTTACAGCTTAAGATAAAAAAAAAAGTAACGCATGTTTAACAGGACTGAGTGCATACTACGATTACTCCAAGGTCTTTGCCCGCATGTCTGAAAACCAAGCGCATGGTTTTTTTCTATGACTTGTCGGCAACTTCGGCGCAAAACTGAGAAGCCTCACGAGATTTTTCTGAAATAACGAAAACAAGCGATGTTTGATATACAGGCTGTCAATAGTTCGAAATTTTGATATCTTTGTTTCCCCTAACAAAGATCAAACTGACTTGTAAAATTACAAAAAGAAAAAAATTTCCAGATTGTTTGCTAATTTTTTGTCATTAAAAAAACCTACCGCCCCTATGTTGTTTTTCGGTGATAAATTCCCGTTAAACAAGAGACTTTTTTTATGCCCGAGTTGAACAAAAATTTTTAAAAACATGTCGGTCATAACTCGTAACAGCACTTTAAATCTCTTGGTCTTATTTTCAGATTTCATGCAAGATGATTTTTATTTAAGCCTATTTGTTTACAAAAACCAACGTTAAAAAAAACCATCATACCATATGGGTCATGATTGCCAAGTTCTTCATCTGTTTAGTAATTTCCTACCAATCGGTAAAAAATAAAGGTGGCCGTGAAATTGGAATAAATATAAAAATTCGTTTCGTAGATCACACAAGAAACGGAGAGAGCAGTTTAGGTAAACTAATTGTTCCTCTTTTTCTTCATTCCTGGCAACAATAAAGTATAGTAAATAATTTTGACCTTTTCTTGAACAACAATCATAGTACATAGCGTGACTATACCGTTTGTTGAACAAAAAAAACGCGTTTGGTCCTATTCTTACAGCATTTTCTCTGCTTACTCAATACACGCAGCCGACTGAGTTGTCCCCACCATGTGCGATCAGCGGCTCTTCAATTGTCAGTCAGGTTCCCGGGCGTCCCGCTACGGCGTGTTACCCGCTTGACACATTCAGCAGGGACGTAAAGGTTTGCACAGAGCATAGTCTGTTATCACCGGAAGCGCAATAAGCTTACCGCATGATGCACAGCAGAGAGATCCCATTTGAACGTGATTAGTGTGGGCTGGGAAGTGTTGTGGCGACAATTCAAGTTTAGAACAGCTCAAACTAAATACATAGTGAGGCGAAACCGTTTCATTGCGAAGAGTATGGCCAATTCTTTAGACGCAATTCCAATTTAACAGATGGCAAGCATATACACAGTGTATATGCCCTTAACAACTGTAAAATATGTGGAAACGGATATCGGGTATGGGTGTATTCTAGACTTTAGCCGAGTCTTGTTTAAATCGGCAAAAGCTCATACACACCAGTAGTATGCCATATAAATGTGAAGAGTGCGGTAGGGCCTTCAGACTAAATTCTAATTTAACTCGGCACAAGCGTACACACAGTGGAGAGAAGCCGTTTTACTGTGAAGAGTGTGGTAAATTCTTCAACCGTAGCACTCATTTAAAAGCGCACAAGCTTGTACATGGAAAAAATTTTAAATGTGAAGAATGTGGCAAATTCTTTTCGAGGATCTCAAAGTTAACCGCACACAAGCGCCGTGTACACGATGGAGGAAGGCCATTTGATTGTGATGAATGCGGCAAATTATTTGCGCGCTACGGTCATTTAACAGAGCACAAGCGTATACACAGTGGAGAAACACCGTTTGAATGTGACGTGTGTGGCAAGGGCTTTGGAACTAATTCGAATTTAACAACTCACATGCTCTCACACACTGGAACAGGAAAGACACCTCACGAATGTACAGAATGTGGCAAGCAATTTCGATATAATTCAAGCTTGAAAAGGCACATGGTCATACACCATGGTCATGGATAATTTATGATGATTAAATTAACATGTAAACTTTTTCTTTGTGAAAGTGACGAACTCGCCTAGCACATCGCTTCCCACTCAGCTGGCCTTCTCAGCTTCCAACAACAATGCTCATGCGCCACATAGCTGCACAGCACAGTATTTAGATGGTACCTTCCTAACCGACCAAACAGAGTGAACCAAACGCACCACTGTTGGTGACAGTTTGGCTCATTCCATGCTAATATCCGTGTTGATGTGGCTTGATTAATGTCAACATCGTCAGCGATGAATCTGTTTCATCAAAACTGTTTCCTCGCGCATGCTCAAACCTCCACTCCAGCACCACCTCCCTGAGATGGTTCACAATTTGGCATTGAATTCGCCTGGTCACATCTATTAGCCAATCCTGGTCAAATCCATTAGCCAGGTCTGGTCGCGGTGAAGGTATGACGTGTCGAATACTCTGCTGAGCTTGTTGAGCTGTATTGTAGTTTAGGAAGGTACTGACGGCTGATGCAACATCACTGCGCACGCGCGACGTCAAGTTTGGAGCCAAACTGTCTCTAACAGTTCTGTTCGGTGCTGTAGGAAGGTACTGAGAGAGAGATAACATGGCCGTTCACAATGCAACTGTACTTTGCTGTATCGAAGTTAGTTAATGCTTTCTCTGCAGGACTTTAAACGAGGTGTCCCGCATCACACTTGTTTAGGAGGAGACTGTCGGGGGCAGGCCACCTCGTCCCAAGCATCTTCCTTGGCTCGGGCAGAAAGCTACGTTGCCTTTGCTATTATAATATGTTGGCTATATATATATATATATATATATATATATATTTTTTTTTTTTTTTGGGGGGGGTTGGGTGGATGGTCGGGGAGCATATTTGATTTTCCTGTGTTTATCCTGAGATAAATGCATTTGCACTGGGAAGGTAGCTGGGGGAAGGGGTAAATGAATTGTTTGCAAAGCTCGAAATGCCGAAAGGTATATTTTACTTTAGTCTGGAATTCAAGACAATAGTTTTAACGAATCAGCCAAATGAAGTGCAAACACACTCATTTGGTTTATACCAGTTCAGTGGTTTACTACTAGTTTCCGACCGGTGTTTTTTTACTTCCTAAGACGCCCATGGTCTTTTGCTTTCATTGACAGTTGTTGAATTTGGCGTGAAGTAAAGCCAATCATTCATTCATTTATACGAATTTTCGTTAAATTTTTATAGAGTAAAGTACACTAATTTCGACTCACTGCTTCTTCACGAAGGAGCAGCAATAATAAAACCAGCAAGGTTACAAGCAACAACTTAAATGTAAAAACTAACTCCTAAAAACTAGTAGAAACGCTGCAAAATGACAGCGTGATGGCACTCGATTCAAATGTACATTGTTTGTTGCTTGTAGCCTTGCCGAGTTTGTTTGTGTGCTCTTGTCTTATGAAGGCAGTAGGTCGAAACTAGTGTAGTTTACTCTGTATGTAAGTAAGATCTGTTACCAGGAAATGAAACCCTCTTGTGTGTTAACTGTTTAAAGAATGCTATCTACATAGTGAAGGATATTTTGTCATCTGATGTTACTATTTATTATGGCTGAATTCCTTTGTAAATGTTTTCTGTGCTTTATGTTTGTCAACTCTTTGCTGTCCTTTTGAGAATAGAGGGAAGGGGGTTACGTGTAAGGGCTGTTCCAATCCTACATGAATGAGATGGCTGCCGAGTAGAACAACTATGGGTGCAGAAGGCTCTATTTCAGTTTGTTTTGTAGATCTCTTGATACAATATTAAAATCAATATTGTAACTTGTTTTTCTTTTCTTTCTTACAAATTTAGAAGAGTTTTATTCAAACACTGGTATAATTAAATTACAAAAAAAAACAAGGCTACACAACGAAGACAGCAAATCAAATCAAGCAGTATAAAATTCAACTAATAGCAAAAGAAACTGTCGAACGGAACACCGCATCAACAATCCAATCAGGAAAGAAACAGGGAAAATTCAAAAACAGACTACAAAATATACTAAGAGCAACAACAGAAACAGGCGTTTTTGTTCTGGCAGAGTCTCGTTTGGAATTCGTTTCCAGACAAGAAACATAGGTGGCAGCAGAATCCCGTACAGCTATGCGCACAGTCGACAAAAGCACTCGGAGCAAACGTATATTTTCGTCGAAGGAGGTACCCTTAGGAATAGTATTCACACTATTCAGGATCGAAGCGGCAGTTCCCAGCTGTACTGCCATCCCACTACACTGGAGAAGGAAAGCGGTCAACTTTTTCTCTCCAGTGGCTCTAGAAATCCTTATTTTTATTGTCTGACGGGGAAAGAAGATAACATATCAATGTGCATTGCGAGTAACTCGAGCAACATGACCATGAACAGTAGTTGGCTACCAGCTAATTGAATCCCACAACTTGCCAAGGACTTGAAATTCGTCAGATAATGCAAAAGAGCTATCAGGAAAGTTACTGTATTTACCTGTTGATGGGGCCTAACCCTTTCGCCTTGTCAGACAACGTGCAGCATACTACCAAGCAGAAGAAAATGACCCACTGCTCATTACGAATCTTGAACAGTCCCTAACTCCTTGGGGTTCCCAAACAACGTAAGGAAGCCCCACTGAATGGCCAGTGGTTGGCTACTGGCCAAGAGGACACCAGATCGAATTCCATTATAAAAAATCTACATGCGAAAGGTTGCTTAAAAAAATTGTCCACTTGTCGTCTGATGAAGGAAAAGAGTTGAAAACTATGCTCTTGTTTCTGACCTGTGAATGACGTAACAAAAATGTAATACTAATATTTTCTGATATACAGGGAGGAACACAATTTAATTGTGTTCTGCGATAATAGGCCTTTGTCAAACGAATCAGTAGAAAGGTTGTGTTTTATCACCTGGTGGTGACACCATTCCTGAATGAAGGGTTATGGCTGAGACCCATACTGAAATGTCTTAGAAACATTCGTGTTAGTTCAGTCTTAGTTTATAGAGGGCGCCACGTGTTTTATGTGGGAATTTCTACTCAGTTTTTAAACTAAACTAAACGATACTAGCTTGTATTTAATAATTATTTAGCCTAGCTTAGTTGTAATTTAGTTTACTTTAGTTTGGGCTGAAAAAATAAGCAGATGGAACATGCGGCACCCTCTAAAGAATCGGACTGCACTAATATAATAGAGACGAATCTAACGTCTATCAATAGGGACTTTTTAGAGTCACAAATTCTCCTCCCCAACCTTATAAATTCTTGGCCAGAGATAGCTGGTATATAACAAAAAAATCTACCAATTGGTGTGAGGATGTTTGTCATCACAACACGCCAACCGAACACTTCCTCACAGTGAGTCACTGTCTGCATCCTCGTGCGCTGAGGCTAATGGATTTTTTTCGCCCTTAACCGTAGTTGTGTTGTGCAGGTAGTTATAGTTTGATGTAGCTAGATCTGGGAAAGAGGTGCACGATGGTTTCTATACGAAGTTTGTACAGTAAAGTAAGATGGAAATCTCCATCAGTGTGTAGTCTTCCTGGTGAGAAGCACTTCTCAGCGATATTTGGCACCCAATTAGAAAAAGAAACCCGAAAAACAAACTTTTCATCCTGACGATGTGAAAGCAACCCGTTGGTCCTAAAGACTAGGTGGATAAAAAATTCGACTAAGTTTCGAAGATTGTAAGAATCTAATATTTACTTCATACAGCTAAGTGCAGGAGCCACTTTGCCCATTAATTGTCAGACGAATGAAGAACTGATTTTTCATGTTGATGTTTTAAATTGGGAGATTGCAAATAATGAACAATTGCAGTGTTGATCGATTGCTTTTCTTGGTGTGGCTGTTCCAAACATTCCACACAGTTTAATGCCACACAATTTTAACACAACAAACGAGTTATTGAACTCGTGAAGTACAAAACGAACTTAGAATGCCGAAAGTGCTACTCAGCGGGTTAGCGCACCTTGTCTCTATGAGCAGCTTAGCTCGGTTCTAGTGTAACTATCGCGTTATTCTAACTAGACAAAATACTTAACCAAACTATGCTGTGCATTAAAAGTGGGTTTGAATAAACCAAATCTTTGGACAAACATGAGATTCTTTAAAGAAGCTGTCTGGATTGATTAGTCTTGGCTTATCTTGACGAACTGCCTTCAAACCTTTTTTTTAATTGTTTAATTCGTAGAAATGAACTTAGAAAATCGAAAGCGCTATTTATTTATTTAACATTTATTTATTTAACATTTGGCCCAACGCAAGAAAGAGGGCCATTAAATAAAGAGGGCCATTCTAAATAAAAAAAAAAAAAGTAAACCATAACGATACATACTAAAAAGAAGAAGAAAAAAAAATACAGATAAGATAAAACACAAAAACAACACATTACCTAGAGTGAGAGCAAAGAGCATCATTCCTCATTCCCCTACAGCCCCTTTTGAAACCAGCAATACTGGAGGCATTGACAACAGATTGGTCCAAAAGATTACACTCTTTCACCGTACAGGGAAAAAAAGAGTCACCAAAATAATCCCTGGTACAGTCAAAGTGTCGAATCTTGTGGATGTGATCATTCTTTTCATAATAATGCGGCTATTTAAGATAAAATGACTTATCCACAACGGTTGCATTATTGTAAATCTTGTACAACAGTTCCAGACGATGTTCACGTCTTCTGGTTTGAAGAGTAGGCCATTCAAGTTTGCAAATCATGCCAGTGACACAAGAATCCCTTTTGAAGTCTCCAGTAACGACCCTTGCACTTCTTCGCTGCACCCTTTCAATTCTGGATGTGTTGCACTCACTGTTGTTGTCCCAAGCATAGCTAGCATAATCCAACACAGGTCGCACCAATGTTTTGTATGCAAGATCTCTCAGCAAACCGGAAGAGTGACGCAGTTTCCTATTTATAAAGTTTGCAGTTGCTGAGCTTTTGTTTACAGTATAAGAAATATGCTCGCCCCAGTTTAGGTTTGAATCAAGATACACACCTAAACATTTTGAGGAGCTAACACGACTGATGGTTGTGTCGGACATCGCATAATTATAACTACTAATACTGTCCGCAGTCTTCCTCGTGAACGAGATAACTGCTGATTTCTTAGGTTGGATGTTCATTTCCCATGTGTCACACCACTGAGCAACTTCATCCAAATCATGCTGCAGTATTCTATGATCTTCCATAGTATTAATTTCACGAAGAATATTGCAGTCATCAGCCAGTAGATATGGTGTCGACTTAACTTTGTCCACAATGTCATTAACGTACATTAAAAATAAGCGCGGAGCACTTACAGTACCCTGGGGTACACCTGACACAACGTCAACAGCTTCTGACTTCTCACCACCAAGAACAACACACTGTGTTCTTCCAACCAAAAATTGTTCATACCACTTTAAGACTTGTTCGGATAAACCGTAAGCTTTCATTTTGTGGAGCAAAAATGTGTGTGGCACTTTGTCAAATGCCTTCTCGAGGTCCAGTTGATACCAGTCCACCTGTTTGGTTTTCTCCATGCCCGCCAATACACTGTGCACCATCTCCACTAGCATAATCTCACATGAAGAACCAGCCCTAAAACCAAACTGCTTATTGCAGATCAAGTGGTTCATCTCGAGATGCTTGTAAACATTGCTGATAATTATGTGTTCTAAAAGTTTGCAGATAATACTGGCTAACGAGATTGGTCTGTAATTTTCTGCTTTAGACTTACAACCTTTTTTGTAGAGTGGAACGATATTGGCGCATTTCCAGTCAGCTGGAAGTTAGCCAGTAGCGAGAGACTGATTAAAAAGCTTCGTCAGGTAAGGTGCGATTACTGCCCTCGTTTCTTTTAGCACTTTAGCAGAAATTTTGTTAGGGCCACAGGATTTATTACTGCTTACTTTGTCAATGAGCTTTGCAACACCCTCAATCGTCACCTCAATGTCATCCATCACCGTTTCAGTTCTAGCAGGAAAGTCTGGTAAAACAGTGGTCGCAGAGGTATTGAAAACAGAGAAAAATTGATGATTAAGGATGTTAGCCATTTCATTGGTATCGGAGGTATTTTTGTTTCCCTCGATCTTTAACGATTGAATTGAGACTTCCTTTTTTTTCCCGCTGTTCATATATTTCCAGAAGTACTTAGTGTCCGTTTTCCCTCGAGTGGCCAACATACACAAAAAGTTTTCTTTGGCATTCTTCAAGGCGGTGATTGTTTCCTTCTTGAAGTTTTGATACTTCGCTACTCCAATACCTTCCTTTGCATCTTTCGCTAACTTTCGTTGTTTCCTCAATCTGTTTTTCAACTTAGGGGTAATCCAGAGCATGTCAGTATTATTGACCAGTTTGGTTGGGATATGAATGTCGGTCAGGTTAGACATCATTTCCACAAATTTCTTCCAATTAGTGTTAATATTACTCGTAAAGTCATTTGCAAACGAAACGTATGCTGAACTTAGTTCTTTCCGTATCGCATCCCAATTTGCTTTATTGTATATAGGAACTCTTCTTTTTGGTGTGAAGCTATTTGTAGACCCTGGCCAAACAACATCTGAATTAGTGAAAACTAAGTCAAGTGTATCAACACTTGACTTAGTTTTCACTAATTCAGATGTTGTCCTTACCAATGTTTACACAGGCCGTGATGCAGGCCGTGTTCAAGCATAATGTCAAATAAGATATCGACTGTGTAGTGGTGCACCTTCTCCCTATCGGCGACACAGCTCTCGTGCCAAGGCTCGCTGTACGCAAGGCTCACACAAAGATAGTTCATCGCTTCAAGCCACGGTTTGTTTGATTAGGGGGTTTGAAGTTTGCTTATATTAGAATTATTATGGCGGATAAACATGATTCCATATTAAAAATAATTTTTGGGAAGAGCAAATTTAGAATTTAGCGAAAGACAGAATTTAATGGCAAAAGTGGTAAAATTACTACTAGTGTTACTAGCGAAGTAACACTGGTAGTTCCGATAACATTAATGTGGCATCACTGGAGCCGAATATAGCCACACAGCCTTGCACTGGGCCACTAACGTCCCAACTGTAACGCCTAATGGCAATTGTGTAGAAATATATGCTAGTAATGGTGGCGAGATGCCAATTCACGACTGGATGAAAGATTGGCGTAATGTAATGCAGGATTAATGAATACAGTTTCACAACCTAATGCAAGCGCAGATTCAGCAGTCTAATGGATATTTTCAAAAACTGTTGACACCTAGCTGCAATTCAAAAGACAAATCTTAGCTCAAACCAGCACCTAACGTTATTGCAGGAAGAACAGGTCAAAGCAGAAGTCTACATAAATGAACTACAAAAAGGCAACTACTGTAATGTCAATAGAGGTGTGTGGCAGCCAAGAATTCGAACAAAACTTGCAATTTAACTGATGTTTAAGTAGAAAAACAAAAATTATCAGGTCCATGCCAGCACCTGTTTCCAATGCAATACTAGTGTTACATTGGTTCATTCCCGGCAGCCGGTGGCAGCCGGTTCATTCCAGCCTGCGAGGGGGGTGTCGTAGCAACAAGAGGATGGTTTCGAAGCCAAAAGGGATACGCTCATTGACGATGGCGTGTTGAGGGAGGATTCATGCAATTTTCAAACTCGGTTAGGAAAGAAAAAGAACTTCTCGAGCAGGGAATGAAAGTTTATGAAGCTGATTTTAGTAAAGGATTGATTCAAGCACAAACCACTATGCATATGTAGCCACCGATTCTTGAGGATTCAGGGAATCGGAAGCAATGATTTGCAGAGATGCAGCTGTACATTGAAGAAAAAATAGTGGGTACCTGCTGAAATTCATAGCCACACTCAAGGGGAAATATGGATGTGTTGGTTGACTCAACTTGAATTGTATCAAATATGGCAGGACATCAAGAATGGGCTGAAAACCATGTTTTAGAAATCAAAAACTGATCCTTAGAGGTTGTTGAAAATAAATGCCATAAAAAAAGTAAAAAGGTTAGGCTCCCGCCAGATCCGTCTGGAGAATAACGGGAAAATTCGAGCCTCCAGAAAAATAAAGATGAAGATGAAATTCTCCACCTAATCGTGGAAAAGATGCAGCACCAGCCATGGTTGTTACTGCCAACATCTTTGCCAACGATCTTGAAGCAGCTTATAAGGAAGCCCGAAACATCCCTGCATACATTGCACATTGAGGAAAAAAGAGGGACGACAATCAAGCAATCCACTAGAACAAAACTATTTTTGGAAAGAAGAGAATGCAGCCAACCACAATAATGGAAGCAGAGATGGGCACAAAACACAAACTGCTCCATCTAAGTACTGGCAATGCGAGCGTTTTGCTTCACAGCAGCACCAAGTAACTGACACTTGTCGAAGCACTCAAGATTCGCACTGACAGGCAGGGTAGGACCTATTACAGGTTTCAGGACACCCTAAACCAGGAGAGCACTCCATTGATACTGCACCTAGGCCCGAGCACAACAGCAAGAAGACCTTCAACAGCACCAAACTCAACCGTGCGCTTAGGGTAAAGACTGGAAGAAGGGCGTCAACTTCTGGAACTGTGTACAGTCAGGACATTTTAAGTTGCCAGAACCAAAACAAGGAAGGTAAAATAGCCTATTCTCGACGACAGGGGAGTCCGCATTGTACACCGCACTGGTACGGATGAGGAAGTAGTGCAAGCTGGCCACATTGGATAGTAGATGTGGAGGCTCACATATGAGTTCCGCTTGGTACGCATCGGCATATCCATATCACGAGTTTCCACCCTTACAGAGGCGAAGGCTTTAACCTGTGGATGAATCTCTCATCAGGTCATAGGAGGTGGCCTACCATTTCAACTTGCAGGAGTATACTAGAAGCTACTGTTCACGGTTTCTTAGAATAGAATTCATGAGAACGTGTCAGCTCATCAACTCAGCAAACGAGGAGGCCTACATGGAGACCTTTCCCCACAAGATTTTCTCGGCGCCAAGTGGAGCTACCGACCCAAAGAAGAGGAGGAACAGCATTTGGATGCTGGCAAAGGAGCTATCCAAGCCTATTAATAATGCTTAAGCTATAAGCTTATTGATCGACACCTTCTATTCTATTCCCACACTGCAACCTTCCTGCTGGAGCCGTCAATTTAAGCAAGTGACCTCTTGTTGTTGTACAAGGGCAGGGGTCAAAGAAGGGTTATTCAACTGGGAAAGCACCCCATACAATTTTATAATTAGGCGATGTCAAAAGAAGATATGCTTTCAGTCTGCACAATTCAAGGGATTCTAGCCCAACACATAATCGCATGCTGTATGAAAGATTATGCTACCAGTTAAATTTCAGAATCAGAAATGGCTTTTATTGCGTAGTATGTGTACATATGCAACAACAGCTTATGATAAGACCGATGTCGTTTTTACGCCAAAGGAACAAACACTAATGACAACAAATTATTCAAACAAAATTAGCGCAGGTTGAAGCAAGGCACATAGTAAAGACTAAGACAAAAACAAACACGAAAAAACTAAACATGACAACGAAAGCAAGGAAACATGACAGGGACAAGGTGGGGGCAGGGACGTTTTTATGGGGAGGGCGAGGGGTGTCACCCCCCCCCCCCTTTCAAAGTTTGGCCAGGTGGCAAATCAGTCGGCAAAATTACATAATTTTTAGTCAGTCGGAAAAATTACATAAATTTTTGAATGGATGGAACATTATGTCGGTAAATTTCTTGTTTACACCCCTCCAACTTTTATCCTTCCTGACGTCTCTGGGTGGGGAACAAACAGGACGAAAAGCACCGACACAGAGCAAAAACTAGGAAAAGGAAAGAGAAGGAAAATTTATAATTAAGTTAAAATTTGATGACTCTCTACGGAATTACAGTAGAGGCATTTTGCAAGGTGGATGCAAAAAGTTCTTTCCTGAAAGAGTGAAGAGTGGTGGCAGAGTTATATTTGCAGAAATATAATTCCACATTGGAGTAATTGTTAGTAAACTTGCACTGGACAGACTTGATTCTGTTGATAACTGCTAGTAGAAATGGCAACCATACTGGGTTTGCATACTTCAGCAAAGGCATCACATAGTTTTATGCTAATATTACTGGAGGTGAAGGAATGGTTAATGAGATGGCTAGTCGCCGAAAAGCTTTGGTAACGACGGCTTATGATTAGCGGTTACGCAAATTCCCAAGTCATGTACTTCGTTTATATTAGGTAGCAGTTGGTCTTTTAATCGATACTGAGGTACTGGAGGGATTGGTTTTGATGGCCGACGATATTTTGTATCCAACGATAAAGTTTTCTCCTAATTCCCTTAGTCGATAATTCTTTGAACAGAACGTTGTGGGGGAACTTATCAAAGGCTTTAGGAATGTCGCAACTTGGACCTGATGAACACCGTGTCGGAGCTCCATACGATTGAAAATCGAGTCAACCAACGACCTTGGTGTAGGAGTCCAACCGACCATCAATGGATAAAAAGGCGATAGCGCAGGAAAAATCAACACAAATAGGCCTATCATTTTTGTACTGTTCGCAGAATAAGTCATGCGCGTTCACAGTGGAAAAAAATCGTTTCGTTGTGAAGAGTGTGGAACAGGATTTAACCGTATTTTGCATTTGAATAACCACAAACGTGTACACAGCGGTGAGAGACCGTTTAAATGTGAAGAGTGTGATCTCTCCTTAAGAGATCAATCCAGTTTGACACGGCATAAGCGTACACATACTGGCGAGAAACCGTTTAAATGTGACGTTTGTAGCAAGGCCTTTTTCCGTAAATGTAATTTAACAGATCATAAACGTATTCACAGTGGAGAGACACCATTTACATGTGCCGACTGTGGCAAGGTCTTCATTGAGAAGTCAAATTTGACACGGCACGTGCGTAAACACATGGAAAAAAATGAGAAAAAACAACTTCCAACTGAAGAACAAGTCGGGAACATTGACGCTAAATCGTGTACAGTGAAAAAAATTGATTGTGAAGAGTGTGGTAAGTTATTTGGCGATAAGGCGAGTTTGAAACGGCATACGCTTATACATAGTGAAGAGAAACCGTTTCATTGCGAAGAGTGTGGCAAATTCTTTCGAACCATTTCACATCTAAAACTTCACAAGCGTACACATAGTGGAGAAACTCCGTTTGAATGTACAGAATGTAGAAAGGGCTACAGAGATAAGTCTAGTTTAAATCGGCACCTACTTGTTCACACTGGTACGAAGCCTTTTAAATGCGACGACTGCGGTAAAAGCTTTA
This sequence comes from Lithobius niger, assembly GCA_023313725.1. Classification (NCBI taxonomy): domain Eukaryota; kingdom Metazoa; phylum Arthropoda; class Chilopoda; order Lithobiomorpha; family Lithobiidae; genus Lithobius; species Lithobius niger. The sequence continues at coordinate 31,520 of JAHWFP010040984.1, forward strand.
AAGTAAATTCCGATCTCGGCCAGCACAAGGTTGCACACAGTGGAGAGAAGCCGTTTCCTTGTGATGAGTGTGGTAAATCCTTTAAACGTAGCTCTCACTTATCAGAGCACAAGCTTATACACAGCGGAGAAAATACGTTTGGATGTGACGAATGTGGCAAATTTTTTAAACGCAAGTCTTATCTGAGAGTGCACACGCTTACACACATTGGGCCTGCCTAGGAAGACCATCTGAGAATGCCGCACTAAGCGTAACGTTAAGAAGAACATTATTGAGATGCTTGCTTCACAATACGACCACGAAGCTGTCAGAGTCAGGTGGTCTGGTGCTCTTTCCTCTTCTTTCCACTTCAAGAAGGGGGTAAGACAGGGTAGCCCCCTGTCTACTCACCTCTTTACGGCAGTGCTTGATGATGTTATGAAATCTGCTGAAGAGAACATTGACGCCTGGAGATCGACACTCAGAAAATTTGCTTTGTCGCTTACGCTGACGATATTTTCTGCCTGAGCCTTAGCCGCGGTGGTCTACAAAAGGTTGTTAATTCCCTTGTCGATTGTCTTAATCGGGTTGACCTCTCCTGCAACTTGATTAAGACAAAGTGTAAGTTTCTGCAAGAGTAGACTCCCTTGCAGTAACTTAGCTACTGTTCAAATTTCAGGGAATAACATTCAGTGGGTTGAACAGATTGTGTACCTTGGCATCGTATTCACTTACAATCTCACCTGGGATGACCAGCTTAGAAAGCTTCGTCTGAACATGGCAAGACAGAGCAATGCAATTCACATGATGTTTAGAAATTTCATGACGGAATCTGACCTGTGGCCTGTCACGAAGTGTTGTGCTCTTCACCTTTACGGACTTGAGTTCATCTAGGGCACTCTGGGATGAAACTGCTTGCGCGTATCATCTCAGCATTAAAAGGGCTCCCGGATGGTCTAAGTTTGCAAGTAATCATGAGGCTTGTTTTGAAATTGGCCAACTTACTTTTCCATTGATCACCATCTGGAATAAGATTAGGTTATGGCAACAACTCAGATCAGGACATAATTGCCTTATCGGGAGTATTTTTGGCGGCACCAACGGCTGGTGCACTGAGTTCGGTTCCCAAATTCGTGATGCCCTGGTTGAATTTGGAAGGTGGTGCGAGACCAGGAGAGGAACCGATATGCTCAACCAGGAGCAAATGAAGATGGAGCAGGCGGTCCGACGAGCCTGCCGTAGGCTCGTCGGACCACCTGCTCCATATTCATTTGCTCCTGGCTCAACGAACTACACAAGCGGGTGCAAGCCAATGTTGTGCTGCACCAGGGCATTCAAACTTGAACTCGTTTTCCTGCTTTGGTCAACGTTTTGCCTTTTTGTGTGCCACCAGTGAATTCTTTCTGGAGAGAAACGGCACTTTCGAATTCTTTGTGTTGTTGAAGCCGTATTTTTTTTAGGCGACTACTGTTTTGCTGCCTTAGCGCAAGTTTTTTGCTTGAAGCTGCATTATCGTTTTCATTCTGGTGAAATGCTGGTTTGCGAATTTTATGCGAATTGTGCAGTGCTGCATGTTCACAAGCAACACAGCCGAATTAATCCTGGAGAGAAGCAGTTTGCATGCATATTGTGTAGTGCTACATTTTCACGAACAGGAACTGAGACTTCTGTAAGGCTGCTTTTACACGAAGCTAACAGCTGGAGCTAAACCATCGAATTCATTCTGTAGAGAGCCATTATAATGCAATTGGTATTGTCCCGCATTTTCACTTTGTAGATGTTATTTTTGCCTATTTTTTTTGCTGTATTTTTTAAAATTGTGTTTAGATTTGTTTTAGACCCCACACTGCATAATGCAGTGTTTTTGTACGTCCTTGTATGTGTAATAAATTACTTTACTTTACGACGACACATATTTATACATAGTGTTTAGAGTGAGACAAATTATTTATTTATTTATTTCATAATTGCAACGCCCAATTTGAGCAAAAAGCAACATAAAAAAAATTATAAAATAGAATACAAAAACAACAACACAAAAAGGACACAACATGGCACATTTGGTTAAGTACATTCTAAAGCTACATTCTAAAAATCTTAGGTTCAAAGCAATTATTGCCGTAAACCCATCCTCATTGTTACAGACAGCAAACTCATTTGGTAGCTCGTTCCAATCAACGATTTATTAATTTATTTACCATTTGGCCCAACGCAATAAAAGCATTAACAGTCAGTTGAAATAAAAAAAAGGGGCAAACCATATGGGTACAAAATAAAGAAGAAAAAAGGGAAAAAACAATAAAGAAAAGGTAGTGCAGGGGGGAAAATACCCAGCAAACACATTTTTCCTACACTGGTATCTCTTTACCTTCTTAGAATGATGAAGCCTACCAACAAAATCAGATGGGTTACAATATTGACCAGGGTACATCCATGTAAGATGCGATAAAAAAGCATCAGCCTTTCGTCTGTTTGCTAAGGATTTCCATTTCATGTCGTTACAAATCTTAGTGACACATGCTTCTTTACAATAATTCCAGCTTACCATCCTAGCCGCCCTCCGCAAAACTCTCTCCAGATATTTGGTATATGGGTCCCAAACAGCTCCACAATAATCTAACTTGACCTAGTTACTGCATTAAAAACAATTTCACGGACCATAGGACATGCATCATTCAGGATTCTATGATAAAACCGATTTCTCTGTTTGCCTTTGCTCATACAATTTCAATATGGTCAGACCAAGTCAGTTTGTTTGGTCTGGCCATATTGACCCAAACAAGACATACTCAACAGCCACTAAGGGATTGCCCCTTAACATGTAAACTGGGGTAGAATTATTTCGTTTGTGACTAACGTATGTATTTACATTTTAAAATAATCAACTTCATTTGCCAAGTATCACTCCAAGTTATTACATTATTCAAATCAGATTGTGACATTTGTTTATCATCCCCCCCCCCTATAATACAATAAATGTAATTATCATCAGCAAACAATTTGTGATTTGGCGACAGCACATCCATCAAGTCATATATATATAGTAAAAAAAAAGAATCAGACCACTTACTGATCCCTGTGGAACGCCTGATGTAACAGACACAGTATTGGACTTGCTACCATCTATCATGACATATTGAAAACGGTTTTTCAAAAAACATTCAAACCACGAAATTATTTCTCTGGAAACACCGTAGGCTTCCAACTTGCTAAGAAGTAGATCGTGTGGTACAGTGTCAAATGCCTTGGCTAGATCAAGAGAAACAATATTTATGGACAGACTACTATCCAGCCCTAATGCCATATCATGGATCATGGAAACTAGCATGAGTTCACAGGACGAGCCTTTTCTGAAACCAAATTGTTCATGAGTAAGTTGTTTTTCATTGTCTAAAAACGTTACCATCTCACTGACAATTATGTGCTCCACCATTTTGCAACAAATTGAAGTAAGAGCCACAGGTCTGTAGTGGTTTACTTCACTACGCTTTCCAGCCTTACATAACGGTACGACGGCGGACAGCAGCCAGTCTTCTGGTATTTGTCCCAGCTGTAAGCTTTTTAAAAAAATGTATTCCAAGAAGAGTGTGGTAATGTCTGCAGTGTTTTTTTTTTTAGAACCGTTGCCACAATGTGATCGGGACCACAGGCTTTTTCCTTCCTTTTGAGTATTTATCAGATGTCTTATACCAGCTGAACTTATGGTGACATTTTTCATTGCATTTCCAGTTCGTTGGGTCAGTCGTGGATTTCTTCCCGACTGTAATGGCTGTGTAAACACCGATTGAAAATGAGTGTTTAACAAATCAGCTTTAGCTTTGCTCTCAGTTACATACTTATTATTTGTACACATGGCAGGAATGCCATATACCTTTGGATTATGCTTTTAACATACGACGAAAAGCGTTTTGGATTCAAATTAATGTCACCACCAAGTTTAGACATAAAACTGTGTTTGTTTGCACGAATTTGATTCTTTACTTCATTTCTGATAGTCTTTAACTCTGCTAGTGTGTTCGGTAAAGGTGTAGCTTTTGCTTTCTTCTGTATCATTCGCTTTAATTCTCTATTCATCCAAGGTTTATCATTTTTGGATGAGATATAGGAAATTGGCGTAAACTCTTCCACGGCTCTTAATAACTTATTTTCGAAGTACTCCCAGTTTTCATTCACCGAGTGTGAATCAGCAGAAGCATTAAAAACACAGTAGCTTTGCTCAAGTCTCTCGTTTACTTGGGACCAATCAGTCTTTTTGTAGAACAGCCGCCTAGTGTGTTTAGGATGTTTCAGTTCACCGATGAGAAGTAGTCTAACAACCACAGTATTGTGGTCAGAAATGTCTTTTTCAACCTCAACATTAAACTCCCCATCTAAGGAAGTAAAAATTAAGTCCAAACAGTTTTAGCCACGAGTAGGCTTATCTACTATTTGTTCGAGACCGTAACTGTCCATCAATAACTGCAGCCCATCGTGTTTTACATCACACATTGAATCGACGCAACTCTAACCTAACGGAACACAAACTTATACACAGTGGCGAGACATCTTTTGACTTTCAAGAATATGGAATTAGTTTCAACGATGCATTGTCTCTGAAACAGCACAAACTTTCACGTACTGAAAGTAAGCCGGGGAAATGTTTCGAGCGTGGTAGGCGCTTTAAATTTAAGTACGACTTTGATCCGGCACAAGCGTACGCACAGTGTGAGAAGCAGTTTCATTGCGAAGAATGTGGCCAACACTTTGCACGTAACTCACACTTAACTACTCACAAGAGTATTCACAGTGTAGAAACCCCATTCGAATGTGGAGAATGTGGCAAGGGTTTTAGGAGTAATTCGAATTTAACACACCACATGCGAAAACACACTGGAGAGACAACGTACGAATGTAAAAAAGGTGGCAAGAGATATCGAGAAAGTTCAAGCTTAAAAAAGCACATGATGATCCACATAGGGGACACAGCAGTTAAAACACAAGCAGTTAAAACAGAAAAATCATCAAATAGCTGATGTCTCTCACTTCATCTATTCTGTTGGCATCGTGCCAGGCTGATATTCCTGGAGACTGCTAAATGACCTCCACTTTAATCGCTGTTACACTGCATTCACACTAGAGCCCTTAACGGCAGTTAATGCCTTAAACCAGATTAATAAGAATAGTCGAAACAACGGTGTTTCTACTAATCGGCATTTAGGAGTAGTTTATAACTCGGTTTAGCTGACTTATCGTCTCTGCGGGTGACGTCACCACTGTGATCAACGGCAAACTGATACCACAATTCAGTGTGCTTACCTTGATAGAGCACCTGCAAGTGTGGGCGCCTCTTTTGGAAACCTGTTTAAGCTGATCTTGGTCAAGCTAACCGCGTGTAATCTCTAGTATGAACGTGGTGTTAGGAATCGTCGGTATGGATTAGTTTAGTTCGAAGTGGCACTATCACCAATTGAAAGTCTGCAGAATCTGGCAACATCTAGTGCTATCCAGTAGTATGTAGCATGGCTTGCATCAAGGGAAGGAATGCTCAACACCATTTCGTTTAACGAAACAAACAAGCCACGAGCCTCCTTGATTATTGAGTGAACATTAAATTTTGCAAGTCCTCGTGCACCTGGGAGCAAGTTGTACACGTTAACAGTATCACTGCCGCTATATGGCCCAACGGTACTTTCGCTTGATTTTTAATCGGTGATAGTCCAAATTTAATAGGAAGAGAAAAGAAAACCAGTGACTTGTAACTGAAAGAAAAAAGGGAAAGGGGAGGGAGTACTGTAGGAGTAGGAAATTGGGAGACTACAGATGGAGTATCAGATCTGCCCTGGATATGGATTTATTTGTGGTGGTTGTCAAGCACATTACATCATTGGGTTGTCAAGCACACTACATCATTATGACACGTACACAGAATAAATTTTTTTTGACATCGAGTCTTGCAAGGGGTTTCTGGATAACCAAGGAATTTTCCCGGAGATATTGGTAGTGGTAGCCAGTTAAAAAAATTCGAATAAGTTACCGTAGCATCCCTTATAATTTTGAAGCACTCTATAGGCGGTGTCTCTGTTCATTGTTCAATAGCAGGTATCTTGGTTACCTTAAGTCTATTTTCATACTGTTAATTCTGGCTTACATAAGCAGGCAAGAAGAAACCCCTCCTCCCCCCCAAAAGGTTACGTCTTGCCTCAGCTAGGGGTCCCCGGCGACACAAGAGAATTCAATAAGTGGTCTTATGAGAGTCCCGAAAAAGTCGTTTGGATCTAGCTTTGGCCGAGACATAAACCAAGCCATTCTTTTAGCTCTTGCAGCAGCTCACTGTCGGCTGACAGACAGGTTATGCTGAATAATAATGCCAAGATCTTGTACATGGCCAAAACGCTCGAGTTTCATACCATCAAGAAAATAATTAAGGTTGCACCCATACCACTTTTTTCTATCCGGTGTCGATACTGATACTGGTGCCACTAAAAATGTAGGTTTCGATACCCGATACTGGTTCCCTACAAGAGACTGCTTTTACTGTCAAAGTATGGCCATTAAAAAACAGTTGGTTCTCGAGATGTTTTTTTTTAATAGTCCCTAACCGAAAATACATGAACTGGTTCACAAATTTCTAGGAATTGTAGATGTTGATAAAGTAGGGTACCTACCCCAAAACAAATCTAAAGGATTCCCGCCAAGCTTTTTGGCCTTGTGAAGTCATGATATCAAACGTCAAGCTCTTTCGCCAAGCTAATCCCACCGAGTAATAGTTTGAAGGCTAAATGAAATATATGAAAATCGCTCACTGCGCAATTTTCAATTATATCAAGTAACGTTTTCTATACTTTGTTTATCAACTCTTTGCTGCCCTTTTGTGAATAGATGGAAGGGTGTCACGTTAAAAGGCTATTTCAATCCTACATGAACGAGATGGCTGCCGACCAGAACAACTATGGGTGCAGAAGGCTCTATTTCAATTTGTTTTGTAGATCTCTTGATACAGTATTAAAATCAATGTTGTAACTTGTTTTTCTTTTCTTTTTTAAACATTTAGAAGAGTTTTATTCAAACCCTGGAATAATTAAATTACAAAAAAAAACGCCGCATCAACAATCCAATCAAGAAGGATATAGGAAAAATTCAAAAACAAACTACAAAATCTACTAAGAGCAACAACAGCAACAGGTGTTTTCGTCCCAGCAGAGTCTGTTTTGGAATTCGTTTCCGGACAAGACACATGGGCTGCAGCAGAATCCTCTACGGCTGTGCGCGCAGTCGACAAAAGCACTCGGAGCACACGGATGTTTTCGTCGAGGGAGGCACTCAGGATCGCAGCGTCATTTCCCGCTGAACAGCCATCCCAATACACTGGAGAAAGAAAGAGGTCAACGTCTTTTCTCCAGTGGCTCTGGAAATCCTGGATGTGCGTCATCACATCAGGCCAACTGAACACTTCCTCCCAATGCACCAATGCACCCTGGTAAAACGGGCGTAGCTCGGTTCTTAACAGTCGTAGTCCCTTTCAACAACCCTTGTTGCAAAGAAGACACTCCCACCTTTCGAATGAGTCTAATTAGAGTCATCCACCTGAATTAGAAACGATACAGCAGCAGTTGAAAGTTGTAAGTTGACAAATTGAGACGTCTGTTAGCATTAAATTAGCCAAAAAATGGCCGAAAATGGCCGAAAATCCGTTTTCTCGAAAACCTTAAGAGATATGAAAAAATGTGGGAAAGACATTGTAGATTACATTATTGCAAACAACTTTTATCTCAACCTTGTTGCATTCTGGACAATTGGCGCAGGGTTACGGCAGATAATTAGCTGTTTCTTCAACTAAGCTGCCACTCTGCAAAGGTTATCATATCAGAATATGTCCCTCACACATACAGGATTTAAAAAAAACATTGCTAGACTTTGCCACCTCAGATGGTACCAATAAGTGATTTTTGAGGTCGAGGCCTATGGACTATTTGATGTTTGCTTATATTAGAATTCATGGAGGAAAAGAGAGGGACCACAATCAAGCAATCCACTAGAACAAAACTATTTTGGGAAACAAGGGAATGCAGCCAACCAAGATAATGGAAGCAGAGATGGTCACAATACTCAAACTGCTTCATCTAAGACTGGTAATGAGAGCGTGTTGCTTCACAGCAGCACCAAGTAACTGACACTCGTCGATGCACTCAAGATTCACATGACAGGCAAGGTAGGACCTATTACAGGTTTCAAGACAATCTCAAGCAAGAGAGCAATCCAGTGATACTGCACCTGGCCCCGAGCACAAACAGCAAAAAGATCTTCAACAGCACCAAATTCAACTGTGTCCTTAGGGGGAAGACTGGAAGAAGGCAGATAACTGTGGACAGTTAGGACATTTTAAGTCATGCTACCAGAACCCAAACAAGGAAGGGTAAGGGGCCTATTCTCGACGACAGGAGAGTCGGCATTGGTACAGCACTGGTACGTATGAGGAATTAGTGCAAGATGGCCACATTCGATAGTGGACACGGAGTTCTGCATATGAGTTCTGCCTGGTTTACAATGACATACCATATCACGACTGCAGTGGCGCAGGGAAGGCGGCGGCGGGGGGGGGGGGGGTGAAAAGCAAGAAAGAAAACTTACCTTTTTTTTTTTAATTGATAATTTCTTTATTTTTGCTTTAAGTCAAGCTATGTGAATGTTGTTTAATAAAATAAATTTAAGAACATCAAAATCTGTTTTGACGTCCGACAGTTGGATAAAGTCCCCTTCCCTACTTGAAACCATTTCCCCGCTAGTAATCCAAGTAACGCATTCCAGGCGCTTGCCAAATCCTTTGTAATCTGCCTACTTTGCTCCTCACCCAAGCAACCCACTCTTTCGTCAACCAACTGTTTCCATCTCACTTCCTTAACCTTCATCCCTCCACTCCTAAAAACCCTTCTTGGGTGGGTATAGCCAGTCGGTCATAAATTCACTATACTGGCATTCTTCCTTCATTCCCTGACTTTCATTTGCAATGCTCCTAAGAAGATGAAGCAACCCAAAATCAAAGGTTCTTTTGCGAGGAAGTGAATACGGCAGGAACAATAGAAATGAAGATGAAGGCTGTCCAGAAACACATGAAAATCTTCTAGTTAAAGTCTAAAATAGCAACACGTAAGTTGGATTAAACAGAACGGAAAGCTAGTCGGCTCAGAAGGGTTAAATAAATACAGATGCAAACCTATTTATGTTGCCTTTTGGACTTAAATGTCAGACTGCCTGAACGGGGAATCGAACCCACGATCTTTGAAGCATTCAAAGTCCGAGGTCCACCCCTGAGCCAGACTGACACAGCATGAAAAAATCTGTATTTATTTAAAGCAAGTTGGATATAAGAAACTTTGCCGAAGCCATATGGAGCAAAAAGCAGGTCTTCTCAATGGAAAAAAAGTTGGAATTTTTAACCGACTGTTGGGTTCTAGATCAAGATCATACTTTTTACACAAGTGGTGCAAAATGAAAGAAATTGTTCTTTTCCACAAGTACCAATGGCTGGCTTACAGTGAAGAAAAAAATGGGACATTTTGCAAAACGTGTGTGATTTTTGCGCCAGAAAAGTCTGGCAAAGGAGAAGGCCGACAACTGCGTTCGTCAGTAAAAACAGCATTCACTCATTATAACGACGCAATTGAATTGTTTGACGCCCACAGCCATAAAAAAAATACCGGGAAAACGCAACGGACAAATCGGACAATTTTATTTCTGTTACTTCCGGAAAAAGAGAAGATATTAGACATCAACTTGATAACTCGTAAAATGCGAGTTCTGGAAAACCAAGAAAAGTAAGCAGAGAAAACGTAGATAATTTAATTTCTATCAGTTTCACATGATTTGAGATGGGCCTATTATTTAATATATTTGGCTTTGGTTACAGCTTTTGTCAATGCCATATTATTTTACTAGTTTAGTCAAGTAGTATGTTATTTAAGTTATTATCACATCTCGTGACTTTTAACATTAGGGTAGGCTAAACATTTATGAAATTAATCGTGGATGTGGAAAATAATAGCAGACCATACTGGGCTTGCGTACTTCAGCAAAGGCATCACATACGTTTATGCTAATATTACTGGAGGTGATTATTTTGTATCCAATGATAAAGTTGCCCCTAATTCCATAAGTCTCTTAACACCTTGAAAAGAACGTTGTGGGAGAACTTATGAACTTATAGGGTTTTCAACTGGTGTACCACCTGGGGAATGTCGATTCAACCGCTGAAGTCATCAGTCATGTCTGTTACTAGGGGTCATAATCCTATCGTCGCTGACTATGTTGTCGGAAATTCTGTTTTACCAAGAGTGTCTGAGATGAAGATCCTAGGTGTCACTTTAACCAATTCTTTAAACTGGGACAGTCACATCAGCGATGTTACAAACCGATCGGGGAAGCAACTACGTTTTTTAAGCAGGATCCTTCGGGGTTTCACCCCTGCTACAAAACTCACTGCATTCAAAAGTATGGTTAGATCTGGAATGGAGTATGCTGCTGCTGTGTGGGATCCGTATCTGGTGAGCCACATTGACAAACTTGAGGGTATACAGAGGAGGGCCATCAGGTTCATTGAAAACAACTTCAGCACTTACGACAGTGTCAGTGAGATGGCAAAGAGCTTAAATTTACATGACCTGCATGAACGCAGAAGGATTATTAGGCTCTCTCTACTGCACAGGATTGTGCACGGAAATACTATTATTAATGCTGATCTCCGATTAGCCAAACCTTGCTATTATGGAAGACAGGATCATTTCAAGAAACTAAGAGTGTGGCAGCCGGCAAATGACTTTTTTAAGTACTCTTTTTTTCCTAGATCTGTTGTCGAATGGAACAGCCTGCCGGATGAGTGTGTCCAGAACACAGACCTCACTAGGTTTAAGAATTCTTTGGGAGCTTTTGGAAAGCTGTAGTCTTGCTGTTGTCCTCTTTGTTCTTGTTTTTTGTGCTTTTGTTGTATATTGTTTTGAATTTAAACTGATATGCACGTTAGTGCATTAATTTTAAATTAAATTAAAGGCTTTGTGAATGTCGCAACTTGGACCTGATGACCATCGTGTCGGAGCTCCATACGATTGATCACCGACACCGAGCACTGACCGAGCCAACCAACGAACTTGTTATAAGAGTCAACCAACCGTTAACGGGAAAAAAGGTGATAGCGCAAGAAAAATCAAAACACAATACGCCTATCATTTTTAGTACTGTTCGCAGAGCAAGTCATGCGCGTTCACAGTGGAAAAAAATCGTTTCGCTGTGAAGAGTGTGGAACAGGCTTTAACCGTAGGTCGCATTTGAATGACCACAAACGTGTACACAGCGGTGAGAGACCGTTTAAATGTGAAAAGTGTAAGCTTTCCTTTAGAGATCAATCCAGTTTGACACGGCATAAGCGTACACATACTGGCGAGAAACCATTTAAATGTGACGATTGTAGCAAGGCCTTTTTCCGTAAATCTAATTTAATAGATCATAGGCGTATTCACAGTGGGGAGACACCATTTACATGTGCAGAATGTGGCAAAGTATTTATTGAGAAGTCAAGTTTGACACGGCACTTGCGTAAACACATAGAAAAGAAATCGCTTCCAACTGAAGTCGGGAACATTGACGCTAAATCATGTACAGAGAAACCATTTGAATGTGAAGAGTGTGGTAAGTGCTTTGCTGATAGGTCTAGTTTGAAACGGCATAAAATTATACACAGTGAAGAGAAACCGTTTCACTGCGAAGAGTGTGGCAAATTCTTTCGAACCATTTCGCATCTAAAACATCACAAGCGTACACACAGTGGAGAAACCCCGTTTGAATGTAAATTATGCGGAAAGGGTTACAGAGATAAGTCTAGTTTAAATCGGCACACACTTGTACACACGGGTAGGAAGCCGTTTAAATGCGAACACTGCGGTAAAAGCTTTAAAGTAAATTCCGATCTCGCCCAGCACAAGCTTGCACACAGTGGAGAGAAGCCGTTTCCTTGTGATGAATGTGGTAAATTCTTTAAACGTAGCTCTCATTTATCAGAACACAAGCTTATACACAGCGGAGAAAATACATTTGGATGTGACGAATGTGGCAAGTTTTTTAAACGCAAGTCTTATCTGAGAGCGCACAAGCTTACACACGTTGGGCAAACGGCGTTTATATGTGATGACTGTGGTAAGGTCTTAAGAAATAAATCGACATTGGCGAAACACATGCTCCTGCATACTGGAGAAAAACAGCAAGAATGTACGGAATTTGGCAAGGAGGAGCACACGGACATAGCTAAAGAACAAGTCAAGACCAGTAACGCTGAATCGTATTCATCAAACCGAAAGCGTTTACAGCGTACGGAGAAACCGTTTAAATGTGAACAGTGTGGTATGGGTTTCAACGACAAGCCGAGTTTACGACGACACGTATTTATACATAGTGGCGAAAAACCGTTCCAGTGTTTAGAATGCGGTAAATTCTTTCGACGCAACTCTAACTTAACGGAGCACAAACGTATACACAGTGGTGAGACATCTTTTGACTGTCAAGAATGTGGAACTAGTTTCAGGGATGCATCGTCTCTGAAACAGCACAAACTTACACATACTGAAAGTAAGCCTGGGAAATGTGACGAGTGCGGTAGGTGCTTTAAATTTAAGTACGACTTGATCCGGCACATGCGTACGCATAGTGGAGAGAAGCCGTTTCATTGCGAAGAATGTGGCAGACACTTTGCACGTAACTCTCATTTAACTACTCACAAGCTTATTCACAGTGGAGAAACCCCATTTGAATGTGAAGAATGCGGCAAGGGCTTTGGAAGTAATTCGAATTTAACACACCACATGAGAAAACACACTGGAGAGAAACCATACGAATGTAACAAATGTGGCAAGAGATATCGAGAAAGTTCAAGCCTGAAGAAGCACATGATGATCCACATAGGGGACATAGCAGTTAAAACAAAAGGAGTTAAAACAGAAAAATCATGAAATAGATGATATCGCTCACTTCGTTCCTCTGTTAGCATCGTGCCAGGCTGATATTCCGCGAGACTGCTAAATGACCTGCATTTTGATCGCTGTTACACCCCATTCACACTAGAGCCCTTAACCTCAGTTATTACCGTAAACCATATTAACAAAGAATGGTCTAAGTAATGTCGTTTCCACTAATCCGCACGTGGACATAGTTTAGAACTCGTGTTTAGCTAACTTATCACTGTAACTGCGGGTGATGTCACCGCTATGATCAACGGCAAACTGATCCCACAATTCATTGTGCTAACCTCAGTAGAGCGCCTGCAAGTTGGGCACCCTTTCTGGAAACTTGGTTAAGCTAGTCTTGGTCAAGCTAACCGCTTTTAATCTCTAGTGTGAACGTGGCGTTAGGAAACGTTGGTATGGGTTAGTTTAGTTTAAAGTGGGTCTATCACCAATTGGAAGTCTGCAGAATCTGGTAACATCTAGTGCTATCCAGTAGCATCAAGCGAAGGAATGCACAACTCCATTTCATTTAACGAAACAAGCAAGCCACGAGCCTCGTTAATTATTGAGTGAGATTTTGTACGTCCTCGTGTACCTGGGAGCAAGTTTTAAAAGTTAACAAAATCACTGCCGGTACATGGTGCCACTGTATTTTCGCATGATTTTCAACCGGTGATAGTGCCACTTTAATAGGAAGAGACAAGAAAGCCAGTGACTTGCAGCTTAAAGGGAAAGGGGGAGGGAGTAAGAGTAGGAAATTAGGAGATTACAGAATAGAGTATATGTTTTTTAAGTGCAAATTTATTGCAAACCGAATTTACAAAATAACATTACAGCAAGTATGAAATAATTGAATTACTTTTAAAAAATTTATGTTTTTTTAAAGTAATTTAATTATTTCATACTTGCAAAGGCAGTAATACAAAACCAACGAAGACAGCAATACAAAACCAACAAACAGGTGTTTTCGGCCCAACAAAGACAGTTTTGAAATTCGTTACTGGGCAAGACGCACTGACAAAAGCAGAATTCCTGACAAATGTGCGCACAGTTGATGAAAGCACTTAAAGCACATTGATGTATTCGTCAAGGGAGGCACTGGTAGGAATGGTGTTCAGGATCAAAGTGGCATTTCCTCGTTAAACAGCCACTCCAATACGCTGGAGAAGGAACGCGGTCAACCTCTTCTCTCCAGTGGCCCTGGAAATCCTGCGACCGATGTCATGGATCAGAGCAAAGCCATCCCGACCAAAGGACCCCAAAATCTCAACAGCCACCGGGCAAAAGCAATACCGATTGTCCAGGTATTCGTACTTGCCTTTCTTCGGCAGCAAAGGCGGCGCTCACAGGCACCAAGGAGTCTGACTAAGGTAAGACGGCGCCAAGATGTTGGTGCAGGTGAAATCCCATACCAACTGACAATCGCCTCCCCATGGGGTCAAAGAGATACCATCCGGACGCTTACCATTCTCCCGGTCGAGGCCAACAGGTTCCAGCTGGGCAGGTATTCCAGCAGACATGAGGGCCCGCTTGATGAGGTCGTTGACAGCAGTGTGGCGAGACCAGCGACCGGCACTTTTCTTGCAGCTCAAACCATGAGTGCCAGAAGAGTCAACAACTGCCCCGCACGGACACACGTGGGGTTCGCAAATACAGCAACCCAAGTGAAGCGCAACAGCAATTCTAAAGGCACCGTCGTCAAGAAGAGTGCCAATATGGGGTCAGGAAAGGGCCTGAACCCAAGCGCCTGATTCCTTGGAAGATACCCCAATGAGATGGGCCTTTTGGATGAGATTGGCAGCCCACTGATGGAGAATGGTACGCAATTTCTCGACGTCCGGACAATCCAACTCGCGTTGTTTGTTCAGATCATTTATGGTGGTTGTAAAGCACTTTTCATCTGGGGGGGTTCCATCATTAATGACAGGTACGCAGAAGAAAGTTTTTTTGACATCAAGTCTTGCATGGAGTTTCTGGATCTTCAAGGAATTTTCCCAGAGATATTGGTAGTGGTAGCCGGCTAAAAAAAATTCTAATGAGGTATCGTAGCGTCCCTTTAATGTTGAAGCACTCTATAGTCGGTGTCTCTGTTCAAGAGTAGAGATACCTTGGTTACCTTAAATCTATTTTCATAGTTCAATAACCGGCCTTTTGACGGTCTCTCGTAGCTCTTGCAGCAGCAGCAGCAGCGCACTGTCGGCTGACAGACAGGTTATGCTCAATATTAACGCCAAGAACTTGGACATGGTCAAAACGCTTGAGTTTCATACTATCAAGGAAATAATTAAGGTTGTACCCGTACCATTTTTTTTTACATCCGGTGCAGGTGCCACTAAAAATTTAAGTTCCGATATCCGATACTGGTTCCCTACAAGAGACTGCTTTTACTGCCCAAGTATAGCCATTAAAAAACAGTTGGTTCTCGATATGTTTTTTTTAATACTAGGTACCTAAACGAAAATACATGAACTGGCTCACAAATTTCTAGGAATTGTAAATGTTGGTAAAATAGGGTATCTACCCCAAAACAAAACTTGTTCAGGATTCCCGCCAAGCTTTTTGGCCATGTGAATTCATTTGAAGCGCCATGCTTTCACCAAGCTAATCCCACCAAGTAATAGATAGAATGTTAAATGAAATATATGAAAATTGCTCACAGCGCAATTTTCAATTTTCCAGTTAACGTTTGAAGTCTTAGATGGTAGGATTAGCTTGGCAAAAGAGCATGCTGTTTGATATTACGACTTTACACGGCCGAAATGCTTGGCGGAAATCTTAACAAGTTTTGTTTTGGAGTAGATATCAGATTTTTTGTTCCAAATTGATGTATTCCATTTGTTTTTCTTAGCAATTATGAGATGGAAACACCAATCTGTTTTTCTGGTACATTTTTTTTCTTTTTTTTTTGCTTTCGTTCTATTTTGAGAACAGCTGTCACTTTTTTTTATATTATTAGTATTTCTGCTAACTGATGCTAATTTATATGATTAGTATTTCTGGAGTACCGCTGTATCGCCTTGCAAACGCACAGATTTAATATTCACTTTACTGGCATTCTCTGATTAGCATTATTTGTTGACTGGCATTGTTTTAATGTTTCGTATTGTTATGAAAACATTAATCAAGGAGCAACTTGTATAAATGAAACTACCTATACACAAACCAAAACCACTTTTCTTCAGTCTACGTCTTGCAGCTGACGTTTGCTGTTTAGCATTGTTGCATAATAACAAGTTTAAAATATTGCAAAACAATCAGTTTGGTCGTTTAGAGGTCCCTAAACCCCTGAACCAACTGACCAATTAAAAGAGACCATATTATGAAAAGGGCAAATCTCCAGCAATGTCTGTAAAATAAGCTAAGAACCAGCGTTATTCACCGCATGGAAGAATTTATTTTCGTGATACAAAAAATGGCGTTAGTATCCAGTAAGAAATTAGGCAAATATCAACGTTATTGACGGTGTTTTTTCAATGAGAAAACATTAAGCTGTGTTACTAACAGTGACTTTTATTTTGTTAGGCGACCAAAGTCACCCGATCAAACAAGTTTCAGCACTTTCTGTCGCATTGTTATTTATCTTCAGTTGGCTGAAAACAGCCAAACTACCATAGGTGTAAAGACACAAAAGTGTAGTGGTTGCCACGCTCATATCTATATTTTATCTGGGTGTTATCGTTTATCTTGGTGGGCGACATATTGGCGTGTGTCTTGATACAATGCAGAGAAAAACTCTCCACTACATGATTGTGATCAACTCACCAAAATCATCGTTACAGCACTGACTGCTACCTGTAAAATATGTGGGTGTTGGTCACGGTGCTGGTACTGGTATCGAACCAGCGCAGCCGTAGAAATATTCTCTTCCAATATTGTTTGAGCCAAGGTGCATTATTCACTCTTCTTGGGGTGCAATCGTATGCCGTGACTGAAGACTCTCAGTGTCCCTTTGAAATTTGGGTAGGTTTTTTCCCTATCATTCGTCATGGCAGATCCTTCATAGTTGCATGAGATTCGGGTGGTATACAATCGACAGGGAAAACAGTTTTGGCCCAAGGATCAAGATAAGTAATGTAAACTGGCCGATGCTTTATGTTAGGAACAGGTGTATTATCTTGTTTGGATAGGTATACATATTAATTTTTTAATTTTTCTAGCTCTGTTGGGCACATATTGCCTGTTAGTTTTTTAAAGGATCTTTGTTCTGAATCTTAACAGGAAGACAGCAATGCACCGTCATTGATGGCTTCATTTCCTCGTCCCAGAAGGTAGAGAGCGGAACTATTCAAGGATCAGTCTTTGGCCCATTACTTTTCATTATTTTTGTCGATGACGTATCTGAAGTAGTGAAAAACGACCACTGTGTTTTCCTCGATGACACAAAAATTTTCTCGGCAGTTACCAACCATGACCTAATGGACCTTTTGCAAAAAGACATCCACAATTTCGCAAGCTGGGTTAACAGGATGAAAATGTCTCTGAATGCAGCCAAGTGTGCCATTGTCCCATTTGGTTCAGATCAATTAATCAACTTCTCCGATCACCAAGTGCTCCCCCCCATCGCAATAAGCAACAGCCAAAAAGACCTTGGGATCATCGTTGACTCCCAGCTCTCATTCTCAACGCACATCAACTATGTGGTCTCCAAAGCATACAAGGCACTGGCAATCATTAAAAGAAACTTCCAGTTCCCCGATAGGATAACCTTCCTCCGGCTCTACGGCGCACTTGTACGCACTACTCTGGAATACGGCAACCAAGCCTGGTGGATTAGATATGAGGGTGATGCAGACAAAGTCGAAAGGGTACAACGACGTGCTACCAAAGTCGTCAACGGACTCCACGACTTACCTTACACAGAGCGCCTGAAGGTATTACGACTACCAACTCTGCTTTACAGGAGATCAAGAGGGGACTTGATCTTTACCTATAAGTGCTTACGTGATTCCAGCAACATCGCAGCAACCTGGTTCACACTCAGTGAGGGCCAACCCACCAGGAACAACGGGAAAAAGCTTTTCCAACGGCGATGTAACTCGCGGGTGCGCCAACTCTCCCTACCATTCCGGGTTTGTTCCCTATGGAACAGACTCCCTGCCGATGTTGTACAGGCACCTTCTGTGCTATGCTTCAAAGACGCCTAGACGTCTACTTGCCTGGTGTCTTAGACCCGTACCACTACAAGAACTGGTAAACTCCTTCCCAACGCGAAAAGCTATTGAGCTTCCTGTTGGTGTAGATTCAAGTTCAAGTTCAAATTGATTCTTAATTTGTATCTTGAAAATACGTTATTTTGAGTCCTGTACTGAATCGGATATTTAGGCTATAACATTTGAGTTTCAAAAGCATGCACACAAGAAAGGTGACTGGTGGAAGGGAGTTGCTGTAATTATTCAGCCTATCAAACAAACAATTGGAGAAACTAAAAGTTATTCAGAGCATCATAGCAGAAATTGCTAGACTTTGCGATTTCATGCTAAGCTACCAGAAAATCTTGTGTTAACTGCTTAAAGAAATAAATATAGGTGCAAACCTATGTACGTTACCTTTTGGACTTGTATGTCGGACTGCCTGAGCAGGGAATCCAACCCACGACCTTTGAAAACAAAGGCCACGGTCCTACCGGTGGGCCATAGTATGTTTCAGCGGTAGGACATCGGCCTTTGATTTCAAAGATTGTGGGTTTGATTCCCCGCACGGTCAGTCTGACATACAAGTCCAAAAGGCAACGTAAATAGGTTTGCATCTATATTTATTTAACTCTTGTTGAACCATTGGCTTTCTGTCTTTAATGTTTAAAGAAAGCGATGTACGTATTGAAGAGTATTTTACCATGAGAATATACTTTCACAGCTCTTATGCCTAAATACCTTTGTAATTATTTTAGATACTTTTTCTTAATTAACCGTGGCTGCCCTTTTGGGGAGCACATGGGGTTATGTGTAAGAGGCATTCCACACCTGAATGAATGAGGTGAGCACCGGGCATGAATGATTTAGTGTGCAGAATGCTTGATTTCAGTTGTATGTATTCTTTTGCTACCCTATTGTCAAATAAATTTATTATCGAAAGTACATACTAAAAATAATATTGATTGTCATACTTGAGGAAAAATAACTGAAATTCTAATGTCCAGGTCAGATTGGTTGTATCCGAGTAAAGTAGACACCAATGCCGAATTCCACGAATAAAGTACAGCTAAAACATAAATTGTCGAAATATTGTCTGATGATGTAGTAAAAAAAACCTGTTGTGAACAATGAACAATCACTAGGTTTACATGACCACTTTGAAGCGCTTCAGAGGGATGTGCAATCACGTCCGTGTCGCCTCCATGGGTCTTGTAAACACCTGTTCGTGGCGCTTTCTCCGTTCCTGGCACTTTCTCCGGCTTATGGGAAGAATAGGTGTCTCCTCACCAATCAATTTCATGTTGCGCTAGAATTACGTAAAATGATCAGCTGAACAACATTTTCCCATACCATTTTTGGGGCAAAGGTTTCGTTTGGCCTACAGAAATTAATCAAAACCAGACTCTTTGCGTTCTAGCCTCACCGCGTTCGTTTGTGTCTCGGATTGCTTATATATTATATTTTCGTAAACAGTTCAGATAGGCGGGTTGTTGTCAGTTGCGTGTGGTTTTGTTGTTATTGTTGGTTAGGTTAGGTTATAGGTACCGACTTTTGTTTGGCGTTTCACTTGTAAGGAACTGGTTGGGGTTTGTTGTTTCATAGTGGGCAGTTAATTCATGCTTCCCTGCGTGGCGTCGGCTAGCGTGCAGGCAACATGGATGACGTCATGCCAAACTCCCGAAGTGCTAACTTTGACCCTTCACCATGCCCAAACGGTGCCTTTGCCCCAAAAATGGAAGAGGAAAACGTTATTCAGCATGTAATTCTTAGTTCATTAAAAAAAAATTTAAATCGGACGAGAGACACTTATTCTTCCCATGTTCCCTTTCTTCCAATGCGCTTCATGGAGGTGGTTTGAGAGTTTGTATCGCATCGTCTTTGTGCGTGTAAACACTCGCAATCGCATTAAGCCGTTGGGAAATCCTGGTAAAGATGCCGCACACAGTTACGGCGCCCACGTAATTTGTGCTGGTGCCTTCGAATTTTAGGTTAATAAACTGAAAATAAGTGTACATGACTAGGAAGACCACTAAGTTTTGATTACATTCGGTTACTTGGGTCTAAGCTCACCTAGTTTAGTTTAGCAGGGGGAAGAGCAGCGTGGGACTTCCTCACTATTCTCCAAAGGGAGGGCAGGAAGAAAGGGTTTTTCTGATCGCACTGGCCAAATCGCCATCCTTAGCGGATTGATCCTAATCGCAATCTTGCGTCTTGTAAACAGGTGCCGTTTTTTGATGCGCATTTCAAAGTGCATCGCTAAAATGCGCTTTCTTGTGGCCATGTAAACGTAGTGAATGTACTGTAACTAGTTTATTAAACGCCCATGGGCTTAAACAGTAAATTCGGCGAAAATAAGGAGGGTGGGGGTGGTCAGCGTTTACACCACTATTCTGGACCTCTACCACAGGAAATTCGAAACTTTTGAACGATTTCTGGAAGGCCAATTTTCACATCCTTTTAACTGCTGTGAAGAAGGGAGGAAGCATGGGTGAGAGTGGCCAGGCCTTCGTGCAGGCGCTACGAGCCAAAGGCAATACTGGACTATTGCTCCAGGGATACTATCTTTATTCACAGCAGATAGCTTTTAGTTAAATTTGCTGCAGAAAAAAACAATTTAAGGGGTGGACGTTTACTCTACTATTTTCACATTAAAGCATTTTAGGGGGGTGGTCGTTAGCTTCAATTGGGCGTTTATTGCACGATTTACGATAATGAACCACCTCAAAGCTTCTGCTGTGTAATGTTAATATTTTCTAATGTACGTGGTACCTTTACTTGACTGTCCTAAACTAAGAGATAATAGGCCTATGGGAGGACCACCGGTGTAGTTAAACAGCAGGGAGGTTGCATATTTTGAGGGCTCATATGTGGGGTCATCAAAGGTGAACCAGTTGCGACACCATTCCTCCATGGTTGTAATGGTCGAGCCAGGGATAGTATAGTCAGCAATGCCTATAGTTCACTTCCAGAAAAATCTACCAAATTCTCAACAGTTGTATTAAAAAACATCTGTCTTACCCATTTGTCAGATCAATAGCATATCAATTAGGAAAAATATTCAGCATGCAATTGCTACCAGAATGTTCCTAGCATATTTTACATCAAGGCAACCCCCCAAATTTACGATTACGATCTACTAAATTGTAATTTGTCACATAAAGTCATGCAAAGTCAAAAAATGGTTCTCAGGCAAGCAAAGTTGACAAATCAATGAGAGATACAGATTTTTTACTCATATTTGTGACCTATAGAAATAAAAACGACTTTATGCATACTGAAGTTAATTTGGAAGTTAATTTATTTTAATCCTAAGTAAGGCAATACGAACGGGGCTCGACTATCATAGGTGCGTTTGGTGCTGTTTTCGAACAGTTCACGTACGCATAAATCTGGCTTAAAACTCCCCCAGTCCCGTGTAGTTTTTGTTTCACATTTAATTTACACCGATACTAAAGCCATCGTTAATAGTTTTCGTCAGTTTTTAAAATGAACAAATAACGGAACAAATGCCACCACACGAGAGTGAGCGCATTCGCCTTCCAGGAGAATGCAGTCTACCCAGCAGTCCTAGAGTAACTTCCTGTCAGGGTCAATAAATTTATAAAATGGCAGTGTTCATGCGCGAGAGTTGCCATCCAAGAATTGCATCGGTAAACAGTTATTAAAAGCTTTTATTTCACATCGAAACAAATTATTTAATGCGGAATATGTTGGCACCACCATTTAACAAAAAAAAGTTGGGTAGTTTTAACAGGGCGTTTAAAAAAAAGCGATCGTCATAGGTATAGTCAAAGCAAGCCAGGATTGGATTTCAGAAACCCCTAAAAAAATCGATGCTGGGCTTTTAGTCTTCTGTACAGCTGTATCGGTCTGAGAAGACTTTGTCCGTCCGTCCATCCCCTTTTTCAACTTCGCAACGGTACCAGATATTGACGATCACGGTTTTTCAACATTAGATTCAGTGTCAAAAGTTAGTTAAATAACATGGCAAATTAAAACATCGTAACTTTGTTATAGCTAATAGACTTCTTCGACGTAACTAAATTAATAACAATTGATCGAACTGAAATCCTTAGGATAACACGGCATCGCCAAGCTGCTATGAGTAGCTCCTGGCTTCATCAACAGCGTCTCACCCGTCACTTCCTTACTACCACTGATAGGCTACGTTGCTCGTTACGTTGTAACACTAACTGTGTGCCTGAAGCGCACCGTGTTGAAAAAATGAATAGACATACTTTACAATCCAAATCTCCGTTAGCTGCTACTTAACGAAATAAAAAAGCTCCAGGTAAGAATTAGGCCTAAAAGTTGACAAATGCACCTAAAAGCTAACATTTTAAACCTGCAATTCTGATGGTTACTGCTTTTAGATTATGTTACAGAGATAGCTGTTGCATTGCGTGATAGAGGTGTGTGCCTCCATTGGTAGTGGCAGAACTGTACAGAAGACCGGATGCGACTAGGTAGTCGCTGTAGCCACTTGTTTATGTGATGCAACGGTGCCCGAGATCCATTTTTTCAGTTTTGCGTGTCTCATCATTAATTTAGGCCAAATTTAAAACACTTCTTGCCTCTCTGTTTAAATTAATTGCTTTGTACCTAATTATTTAAGTGAACACTAGCGGAGTCGCTCGCTTATTCAGCGGCGTCTCGCTTCGCTCGAGGACCAGTGTTTTAACACTTAGGCTGCTGACGGACAATTTCACACCAAAAAACGACCATGATTATTGCAGTGCGCATTTTTCGTAATGGTTCATTTCAGAAAGAAACCATAACTTGTGCCTACTGTTTCAATTCTTTTTATGTTAGTAAGTCTTGCTACGGTACTAGTTTTGCAACCTGATCCCTGTTGTGAACAGATTTTTTATAGAAATAAATTGTGCTGTGTTAGCTGTGCACGTAGCCTATTATTTGTGTTAGTACCACCAAACCCTCCCTATAAATTCTTATACCACCCATACATAGGTTATCTTGTTTCACTTATTTTAGGAATGTTTAATTTACGTCCTGGTTTGTGTGCTTAAACGTTTTTATGCATTAATTTATTTCGCCCATCCAAAATAGCGAAATAGTTGTGAAACATCAAAAGATATTAATGCATAATTAAACAAAGATTAACACAAAGGTTTGTTGACAGAGTTAACCAACTGTCACTCCGGTCTGTTTGATGGTGTTAGTGCATAAGTAGTTTTTTATGTAGTTTGTAAGTTTGTGAGTGAATGGCTTGGAGGCTTTATCAGGTCAATAAAATATCAATCAATCAACCAAGCGTTTCGTGCAGTTTTAATGCAAGCCAGGCCCTCACGCAGCACGAAGTCATACCCAGAAGTTATGCGTGTTTACCACAATATTATGCTAGACTTCTAAGTAGAGCACCAGCTAATGGCTGACCGAATGTCAATGTTTCACAAAAACCGACAACCCAGCAAGTTCTTTTCGTGTAGTATTAATCCCTTCAGTAACAAAAATTCTATTAAATTTAATTTTACCTCCAATTGTGACTTATGTTGGTCGTTGTAATCAAACGACCATTCACCTAGATCCGAGACAAGAATGCTAATCACTGTGATGTTGTTACTCACATTTATCTTAGGGGTCGGATGAATTGGAAAAAAATGGAAAATGGAATATTCTCAAAAGACATTTTGAATATTCAAATATTATTTTTAAAACCGCCCAAAACCGCCTAACCGCCCAAAAAATCAGTTTCTTTATTCCCAAAACATCTTAACCTGGTAATTTTAGCATTACATTCCTCGAATGTGATGTTCCCCTGGAGGTTTCTTCCGGTTTGTAGATGCCTGCTTGCATATCCCACCGCGCATGCGCGACGCGGTCCTCCCCAATAAAAGCGGCAGCGCGCACGCTATCGGCATTCATTTTCCTCCAGAGGTGTCACTACGCCACCTCGCTCCACGGTTCCCCGACTGTCGTTTGGAAAATTGGATTCTTCCCGAAGATGGACAACGCTTCTCCCGCCGCTCGTCCTCGTGCTCTTGCTTACTTCGATCTTGGCAGCCGTTGGGCATCCGCCCTCGACCTCGCCGCACCTACCCGTACGACACCCGCCGATGCCATGCCTGCTGTCGCATCGCCTGACTCTCCACTCCTTCTGGGCCAGAGCGCGACGCTCGCCCACTCTCCGGAACGACACTCTCCGCTCGACCTGTCCTCCAACTCTTCCCGGATAGGCCTAAGCGTCAGCCGCAGTGTCGTACGGGACATCGTACACGACACTGTCCTCCACCTACAGGTCAACCCGATGCCGCCTCCCTCCTCCACTTCGTCGGTACGTAAGACCAGCACCCAGGACTGGGTCACATCCACTTCTAGCCACGAAGGGCACAGGCGTGCCGCTTCTCCTCCGCCGGCCTCTGCGTCCAAGCACAAGACGGACGACACACTGTCGTCGCGCCACCCGTTGTCGCCCGCCCCTACTGCCGAGAAAGGCATCAGGTTCCCGGACGACACTCCTGACGAAGCCACCCTGTCGCTCGCAGCTCTTTTCAAGACTGTCGAGCAGACGGTGCCGGACTGCTTTCTGTTCAAGCCCTCAAAGGTACCAGACGCTCCCGTCATCAACCGTGGCCTAACGACAGGCCTTGGATTCGCATCCAGGGACAAGGATACCAAGCCCCGCTGCCTCCTGGGTCGTCGACGACACTCCTAACGTGTCTGCTCCGCAACGAAGGCTCCATTCTAGGCAAAGGCGACCCCCTTCTTCTCGACACGGAACCCCCGATGCCACGTCCCGGCCGTGAAAACGGCTTTTCAGATCCTTTGGAGACGGAGCCACAAACCCCCGCAATTTCGACACCTATCCGGAGTGCGAATTCATCTGCAGCGTCATCAAGATGGACTTTGGCACTTCGATGTCCATAAACAAGAAGGCCGATATTCCCACCTTCGTGCTGTACGAAAACGACAAATGTCTGCGGCTAAGCCTACGAGCGGCCTCCCAGGCTGACGTCCTGCACACAGCTATCAACGCCTTATGTGAGAAACTGTCGTCCGACAATCCCACGGAAGAGCTCAAGAATTTACCGTCCCTGATTTCCCAGCTCTTCCAAAAGGCCAACTTCGCCACCTACCACGCCATGAACTGGGCGACAAGGGCACTGTTCAACAACACTTCCTCCTTCGCGACATTGCCCTGTCGTCAGCAAACAACTTAAACTTCTCCACACGACACCGTCTAAGAAACCAACCGATCCACGAGTCTGAAACTCTTTTTCGGGGACAGACCCCGACACTCGCTCCTGTCCTCGATGTCTCAAGGAAACCAAGGTCGCAAAAGCAATCCATACCCTCGAACCGCCTGTTCTCATGGAACAGACAGGCCATCCACCGCCCCGCCAATGACTGGTACAAGAACACGGCACTATCTTCTAGCCGCCCGGACTACACTGCCGCTCCCCTACAACGAAACCAGCAGCCCTTTCGTTCCGACGCTCCTCGCTCCCGCCCTGGCCAACGCTCCCAGCAGAAGCGCGCCGCTACCCCCGACCGAAGGAGCCGATTCTCATCACCCGGGGGTAGAAGAAAAAATCAACAATGACGCCCTGCACCTGGCCGGCCTCCCGGTCGGAGCCAGATTACGCCATTTTCTCCCAGCCTGGCAAAAGTTAACCACCAACCTGGAAATCCTGTCGATCATAAAACACGGCTTTCGTCCGACGTTCCTACACCAACCGCCACTGTCGCCATCGCCCCCATGGTACTTCTCGCCCCAAACGACAGCTTCCCTGTCGCACGAAGTTTCGGAGTTGCTACGGAAGAATGCGGTACGACAGCTCTCCAACCCAGGCCCGGGCTTCTACAGCACGGTCTTCACCCGCCCAAAGAAATCATGTAGCGTACGGCTAATTTTCAATATGAAGCCCCTCAACAAGTTCATCCAAAACGAACATCTCAAGATGGAGACCTAGAATCCATCCGCCAATCGTTCATGCAAGACGACTGGACAGTCACCATCGATCTGGAAGACGCTTATCTTCACATCCTCCTCCATCCAGTAATCACCCACTACTTTCGTTTCATCTACAACAAGAAAGTCTTCGAATTCCGCTGCCTCCCCTTCGGCCTGAACGCAGCCCTAAGGATTTTTACCCTAGTCTTAAAACCAATCTTGGCGAACCTTCATCAACATCAAATACAAGCCAATGCTTATCGTGATGACTGGGCCCTCAACAACGCAATCCTCTCTCAATTGGAACTCAACAAGGTCAAGACCATCAACTTGCTAAACAGCTTGGGATTTGGGGTAAACCTCACAAAGTCACGACTCCTGCCAGAACAAGTCTTCACATTTCTCAGAGCCACATTCAACCTTCGATTGGCATCAATCTCCCCATCTCCAGAACGCATAGAAGACCTCCTACAGCACATCCGTCTCTCCAACCAAGTTTCCGACATCACACACCTATCGAAGTCCGTCCCTCTACAGGAACCACCACCCGACCACTGAATCTTCACGGATGCATCAAGCACTGGCTGGGGAGCACACCTAAACAACCGCGCCTGCCACCCTCGAAGACCACTTCAACGGATTGGAACTGGAACGTGCAATCCTCCTAGCCATCCAACACTTCCTGCCACTCATCAAAAACAAGGTCATACAGATCCAGGTGGACAACACAACAGCCCTGGCCTACATCAGGAAAGAAGGCGGAACGAAACCAAGATCACTCCACAACTTAATGACGGAAATCTTCAATCTGTGCATCCCACACAACATCACCCTCCTACTACTTCACATCCCAGGCAACAGGAATGTGATTGCAGATTCTGTCTCACGCCTGAAACCACCAGCAGGCGAATGGTGCCTCAAGAAATCCATCTGCGAATCTCTCTTCAACATATGGGACAAACCAATGCTGGATCTATTCGCCACGAGGCACAATGCCAGACTTCCCCACTACATCAGCCCGATCCCGGACGACTCAGCAGTAGCAGTAGACGCTCTCACGTTCCCATGGCACAACCTGTTCGCCTACCTATTTCCACCCTTCAAACTGCTTCCACAAGTACTTCGGAAAATCGAATCAAGCCCGGGTCTTTTCATCCTAATAGCCCCCCTCTGGCCGTCGGCAGCCTGGTTCCCGCTCCTCCTAAACCTAGTAGTCGACACTCCAAGAAGTCTCCCTCATCTACCAGATCTTCTGTCACAAGAAAAGGGAACAAAACTACACCCGAACCTCCCACTCCTAAACTTACACGGGTGGGTACTATCATCAAACTCCTCAAAAAGGCTGGCATTCATCAAGAAGAGGCTGAACACATCGCATCCAAAGCAACCAGAGAATCAACAAACCGCATGTATGACAGCCACTGGTCAAAGTGGATTCATTGGTGTATCGCAAAACGTACAAATCCACTTAACCCCTCTTATCCCGAACTCCTAAGCTTCTTCGGTGACCTATTCAACATCGACAATCTCAAAGGCTCCACCATCCTCGTCTATCGGTGTGCATTAAACTCCGTCTTCAAAGCTACTGGTCGCACTGCCCTACTGGAAGACTACCGAATTTCTGCCCTACTACGCTCATACGAAAACGATCGACCTACCACTAGACGTTCCGTCACCGACTGGGACCTCTCTATCGTCTTACAATCACTAATGTAGAACCCCTATGAACCCATGCAAGACAGCTCACTCCACCTTATGACCCGCAAAACTGTCTTTCTCGTGACACTGGCAGCAAGTCTAAGATGTTCTGAGATTCAAGCCCCCTCGGCAGACCCGGCTTACTGTATTTTCGGTCCACATTTCTCATTAGTCACACTCTTCCCGAGAGCGTCCTTCAGAGCAAAAACTCAATAACCATCCGAACCTTTAAAACCCATAAGATTCCCTGCCCTTTCAAACCTCACTGGAACGAACCTAAACGCCTCCTCTGCCCAGTCAGAGCTCTCCGCTTCTACCTAGCCCGCACTCAACACAAAGACATTCGAAGAGGCAGGAATCAACTCTTCCTTCCAGTGGACCCCTAAACCGGCGAAACAACAACCGCCATGGTGTCACGCTGGATCAAGAAAACAATCGAAGCAGCTTACGACAAGCACGGATTGAGTAAGGGCATGAGGATATCGGCGCACGAAGTACAAGCTATCTCCACATCTTGGCCCCACCACAATGCCACACCAATCGAAGAAATCCTAGCAGCAGCATCGTAGCGCCACCAATCCACCTTCACGTCCCACTACCTAAGGGACATGACGAAGGACGAATCCGGACTACACCGGCTGGGACTGATCGTCGCAGCCAGAACTGTGGTCAAGACCCCCTTAAGCACTCAGAACGAAGCAGAAGCAAGATCCAGAAGGAAGCAAGATCCATCCAGCTAGAAGCAAGACCCTCAACAACGGTCCTTTTCAGGGCCACCAATTCCCATGAAAGAGACCAAACACCTGTTTAGCCCACCTTGTTCTGAATAAAGTGCGAATTTTTCTCTTGCAGATAAAGAATTCATGGGGGAAAGCCTGCTTGCATCCCCGGGCGCTCGATCAGACGGTGCCCGCCACCAACTTTGACGAGGTCAACTGGTAATGCTAAAATTACCAGGTTAAGATGTTTTGGCAATAAAGAAAGACCATTTTGCCGGCCCCCAGCCTGGCCGGCTAAAAATGGTTTCTTTTTGCCTAAAACATACTTAACCTTAACTCCCGCCCTGCCTCCCCTCTCGAGTCACCGCCTGACACACCGAGAGTAAAATGAATGCCGATAGCGTGTGCGCTGTCGCTTTTATTGGGGAGGACCGCGCCGCGCATGCGCGGTGGGATATGCAAGCAGGTGTATACAAACCGGAAGAAACCTCCAGGGGAACATCACATTCGAGAAATGTAATGCTAAAATTATCAGGTTAAGTATGTTTTAGGCAAAAAGAAACCATTTTTATCCGGCCAGGCTGGGGGCCGGAAAAATGTTCTTTTTCATTAAATACCAAAGTAAAGTTTAATTTAGGTAGTAAAGCATATGATAACCAAAAAGGAAAAAAAAATAGTATAACAGTACATTCTGATGATGCAAATTCACAAGGCGTGTAATGCATAACGATATTAATTTTCAGCACTCAAACAAGTTTTTGTGCCTTGTTCACAAAGCATGTTAAAAAGATAACACAAGGGACTAGCCCAACAACAGTCAGCTGGTGGCAGCCATGTTGAAAGAAATGGCGAATATTCATTCGGGATATATCCTATTCGAATAGTCTCTTAACGATCGAATATTCGAATGTTCATACTACCTCAAGTTACTTGGGGTCTCACAAAGCTTGCAATGTGCTTACGGACCGAGGAAGCCATGTCTCAAGGGTTTAGAGAGTAGTGTTACCGTTAGGACAAGAAAATCTCCACTCGGGACAGTCCCTTTGCAAGCCCAGTCAAGATTGAGATGAATGAAGGCAAGATGGAGCCGATATGATAAAAAATTTAGATTTTTACAAGACTCGAAATGAGCAGCAACACATCGTAATTTGCACAAGTTTACTTTATCGATGTAAAATTAAACTAGCATCTCAGCTTATGCATCACTGTATTGATGTTCATTTTTGCTGACACGGAGATGCTAATGATCCTACTCCCTCTCTTTTAGACTGACTGCAAAATTGGGAAAGCTGCCATCGCCCTCTGTATTTAGTTGGCAGCTGTTTTGTCTGAGTATAAGGATTTTATTTGACCTAATTTAGTCTTTATATGTTAACAGAAACAATACAGTTAATTTATTATGCACATATTTTAATAAATACCACACATTTATTAAATGCATGAACCGAATATTATTTATTTTAGAACAAAGTGGCTCTAGTTGAGTAAACACATCAAAGAAACCTGGAGCAGCTGCACATTCCCTGTAATTTGAACTAGGATAGTGTAATTGCAACCACTGTTAAGCTTGAGGAGTTGGCATTAGAATTCTACATGTTCAGTGAACCATATTATTTCTGGAAGGATTTCCAATTAAGTTAAGATCGTCACCCACGAACGATCATTCTCCTAAACCCAACAATCAATCACTCCCACGCAGGTGTGCGGTGACAATACCGTGATTGACAAGCGTAGTGATCTCTAATTTGAAATAAGGACCTGGACTGTCAAGTCACACAATTTCTAAAGATGCTGTAATAAATCAATTGATTGTGTCTACGATAACGCGCTCATATAAAAACGAACGTCAAGAATGTAGCTAGTCAGTTGCCAATTTTAAAGCCTACACGTCGCTACATTCCTCTGAGCCGACCTCTTCACGGAAGGAGAAACGCTGTGCCGTGTGTCTGACGTGAAGCCGGGTGCAATTAGCCTGAGACCAATCGATTGCTGCAGACAAGCCTCATTCCAGCTAGTAAGTATTCTTGAGTAGTTATAACTATGATTGCTGTCTTAACTACAGTTAATACCAAATGCGCTTTAACCATTCATAACCCAGCTGTTTATTTAACGATAGATACATAACAATTTTTCCATGCCGTCATAATAATAATGCTGTGAGGATGAGCCTCTCCACCCTCACATCGCTCCCTCTCTCAGTCGGCATTGGATGCTATCGAGAGCTCGCGCCTGGGGCGTGAGAGAGAAAGTACGCGGGCGTCGACCGAGCTGGCCGCGTGTACGGTTGTTATCCGGGCAATAAACCATATTAAACACTTTCATGAAGACTCTTCACTGCAATGAGAGTTGGAGATTACCCTGGTAAGTGGCGCCCGAACAGGCAGATGGAATTTGAAGACAAAGAAATTCGGCACCGACTGATAAATTCGAGCCGCCGGAACGCAACCTCGACTACCGTCTGCAGTCCAAAGGAAGAAACCCGGTGAGATCGTTTCTAAACTTGTTTTGAAGGGTGACGAATTGACTTTGACATGACTTTACCAAGCGTAATGACATCACATGAACTATCTGTATGTTTTGATTAATTGCTGCAAAGCCTGGAAAACACCTAACAATTTGAACCATTTGAACTGTATGCCGCAAGTCCGTTAGAAATTCGTAATTCCTAACCTGCGGATCTACTTTATGAGCTGTATAAACCTGGGGTATCAAGATCAAACTAACTTTCTAACGCCACCAGAACTATATTTTTTCTAAATCTGGACAAGTGTCAGTCAAACTTGTGTTCCCATTTTACGAAATTACGCCAGAATTATTCAAACTGCCAGCGCTATCAAAAATTTCCCTTAGGGCAGACGCCACGGACAGTGTCTCCATAGCAACCAGCAAGGCGCGCGCGTCGCTCCTTTGTGTGATCTCCGTTGCTAGGCGACAGCTCCTCGCTCCGTCTCTTTGGCAACCTACTGGTATAGCGCTGCAGCGTCCGTCAGTCAACTCTCACGGCAATTTTGTTAATTTTTGTTAACCTTCGTGCCTTGAAGACCATCATTGACGATGAAGCACTCTTTTTAGAATGGAATTACAGAACATTTGTGTGACTTTATGTTGAACTTTTCTCTAGTCAATAATTTTGCGAACAGCGTTGCTGCTCCGAGTGTTCTGCGCGTTTCACGTTCGACCCGCAAAAACGGTTACTTGCAGGCCGCGCCATTGAAGGTCCGTTCGTCAATACTCGCGAAAAGCAGAGAAGTTCAGGATGGAATTCTTCGCAGACGATCCAAGTGCTTTGAAGGATGAATGGAATCGGCAAGAGTGGCGAAGGGCTGTCAATGACATTGAGGCAGAGGAAGGTGCAGTAACTATATTAGCCAGAAGAAATAAAGCGAAAATTGCCAATGGCACCTTTCCAGAAATTTACCAAAAATGGCTGGACTGTGCAGACAAGGAAGAGACGGTGATTTTCACAGACTTCTATTCACACCAAACAGAGAACTCTGACCCAGCTAACCCAACCTACAAAAGTGCGCCGCTCTTGAAATTGGTAGCTTTCTTAGAAGGTCTGCATTACGGATTAATGAGCAATGGATTCCGAGACACTACCACCTATCGTTATTTCGAGAAGCAAATGGCGGATCCTGTGCCGATTTTTGCTGACAGAGACATTTTC
Organism: Lithobius niger; assembly: GCA_023313725.1. NCBI lineage: Eukaryota > Metazoa > Arthropoda > Chilopoda > Lithobiomorpha > Lithobiidae > Lithobius > Lithobius niger. The sequence continues at coordinate 63,589 of JAHWFP010040984.1, forward strand.
CTTCAACGTCAGTTCGAAGACAGCATTAATGGATTAAACCACGCAAACAGTTCGTTCGACCTAGAAGTCGGCATGATGTCTCCTTTAAACGATTCCAACGAGCCAGAGGGGAGTGCGACTGGCCGAACCGAACTCGCCGAGGTAGGAGTATCCACGGAAGACGACACAACTGAGGGAGACCTCAATCCCACCGCTGCTCCCGCACAGCCCATCCAGGCCGCAAATACTCTGCTGCCGGCCGCAGCCCGAGAACTTGTAGGAGGCGCCGAGTTCAACTCAAGCGGGGAATCAAGTCTGCCACCAAAACCGATTCAACGAAACAAGGCTTCAGCTCAGCAGGCTTTTCAAGCATTTCTCGACAGGCATGGAATGCAACAGTCCACTCAAATCTTCACGAGCACTCAGCGACCACAACCGTCAACCGACAATCAGCGACGGGTGGACACCGAACCAACCAGGGTTAGCAAGAAGAACACTACTGTTGCCACAGTCGTGCCTCTAACCGATACCGAGGTCTTGACCCCAACCACCGCAACGACTGCTCAACTCCATCTCAGCAATCATCTACAGGTCTCGTCTGTGTCACACCAAAATACACGTGGAATGATTATGGACGGAAGGTCAAAAAAGAGTGGACCAACTACAAGAATCAAGAGGCTTCAAACGACGAGGTTGAAAAGAAATTCAACGCAGGAGACGTTATGGTGTTGTGCTTCGCGTGATGCTTTAGTGAGACATGCCAATCGGTCGGGGAAGGGCCTCCCAAATACTTGCCAGCACGGTGCTGCACACACCCAGATAAGATGTCAAGTGCTTCACAGATTACCACGCAAAACTGTTCCACGGTCTGAGTCGCCGACCCTAATGCGTGCAGAGTGTTTTCAACTAGCCCTACCCAGTTAGGAAATAGGAGGCAGACAAACTGAAATCTTCCGAACATCTTTCACTAAAACTGGCATCGGAACGGCCGACAAGGTCTACAGCCGGTCAAGCCATCAGTGTGGGGACGAGGACGGTTAGGCCTATCATGAATAGGGTCGTCCGAGCAGTGTCGTGACGTACGCCTTTCTTTATTTTGCAACACACATTTGTTTTCAGGACAATGTTTTGCTGTCAACGTGCAACCAAATATGTTTTTTTTTTCAAGGCGCACTTGTAGCTCGCCGACGTTAATTTTTTCTTAGTGGATTTAACGGTTCTCTAGGTCATTATCGTTACTAGTTTACTGTGGTTGAATTAATACTGTATGTTAATGATTTTCAAAATGTTGATCACGTTGGTTTATGCTAACACGTCACGTCGTGATCGACACAATTTAAGGTAATGGTCGTTATTGTTGAGCGCGATTTTGGGTAAGAAAAAACCGCTGCAGCAGCGATTCTACAACATTAAGCAGGTTCAAGCAACTTGGCTGGTGACGCACTCAGCTGTAGTAGCCGTCTACTTGGCAAACATTTTTTTCTCTCTCTCCTTCTTTAGCGTTAAGGAACATTTTCGCAGGACTTTCGCAGAAACTTAAGAAACTTGCATGCGTTATAATGAGATTCTTGACAGGACTGTGACTATACCAAGTTGGATTTTACCGTTAAAGAAACCTTGCTTGTGACTTGAACTAGAGACGTTGGTGTTTACATTCATTTAGATCTTGATCATGTGGGTGGGCGTTCAGCCTATCTTGGTTGAGGCTAGGGTACCGCTGTTCTCGGGCGAGTGAGTGCCACTCGTCCGCTTTTAAATTTGGGGTCGGTGTCCTATTCTCGCTGAGTGGATGGTCCTCCCTCCCTCCGTATTCTCTGCAGGGGTAGATTGCGAAAAGTGATGGTACACGTTTGTGGTTAAGTTGACAGTGCTACTATGTTTGTTTGCTCGGGGGGCTGTCGTGCCTTGGCCAGGCGGGCCTCCTATGTGTGGCCGGGGTACTAGGTGGTTTGCCACCCTATGTGATTTCGGTACCGCCAAAACCAGATATGTAAATTAGTCGGCAGTTCGCCCCACAATTTGTTAGGTTTGTTTCCAAGGCCAGTAAGATTTCGAATAAGTGTTTCTGCCTGCCTGCAAACTACATCCCCGAGTCACCGTTAAAAAAATTCCTGAGGATTTTCTACATCCCTGCACTTGCGAAAAATGTTTATAGAGATAGGGTCAGACCATGCCGCAAAACAGAGATTCCATGTTCAAAATTTTGAAAATGTAAAGCAACCATACATGATAATATACTTGTAGTGCACAACCAATATTTAGCCTTTTCTCGAATATGTGTTAAGTGAATGTAAATTTGAATAGTTGCATTGACATAAACAAGTGCTTTAATTTGCTACTAAACTTGGTCACATTACGAATTGAACGATGTTCCACGTTTAAATCTGTGTGCCATATTTGACAGTTATTTTGAAGAAAAATAACTGAATTTTGACCCATATTTCCTCATATATATGTGTTAAGTGAATGTAAATAAAGTGTGATTAGTTGTATTGATGTTAATAGGAGTTTTAATTTGATACCAAACTTTGTCACACTACAAATTGAACGATGTTCCACGTTTAAAGCCATGTGCCATATTTGGTGGACAGTTTGAAAAAAAAATGGCGACACTTCCGTCATGTACCCAAGATGAAAAACATCACAAGCCCCACATTGAATGACACGAGCAAAGAAACCCTCTACACGCAAACTTTCCAACAGGGCATCGGTCAGCCCCCACACTAAAGAGGAAGCCAGAAAAAACGTGATCGCCACTACCAGCATGCATGTCCTGGTTCCTTCCTGCATCATGCAATAGACTAGAATGAGGCCCTGTAGATCCACTAAATCTAAGGTTGCAGTAAATGTTGATTTGCTGCGGAAAAACGAAAGAACGTATGATTCGGCTTAAGGCCCGTTTAAAGTTGTGACCCATCATTCACAACATAGAACTTTATCCGCAGCTAGTCGTACCTACTGCAACCTATGATTTAATTGCTCTACCACAGTCATTCTCTTTGACTGCTGGATGGAAAAAGAACCTCTGCTTGTAGTAGTAATCTTTTTTTTTTCCCGGCATGCCCTTTGAGTCCCTGTGACTGAAAACGTTCAGGGAAGAATTCGGTTTGCAGTCTGTTATCGACATAACTATGCTTTAGTATACAACGATATTCAATGTGTTCGTAGTTTCTATTCTTTTATATTGGCCCAAAATGTTTAATTCACGTCTCTGCTATAGCTTGAGCTGTTTTGTAGAGGGAATGCTGCTTTCCAGATCATTGCAACTATTTGTATACGCTTGTGCATAATGCCTTGCGTTACAAATCATGTTAAGTAACTTAGTAACAGTGAACACTATACCTGATATTATTTGCCATCGAGACCAGACTTTTTTCTCATCCTATATGTTAATGATAGAAATGAAATAGTTGATGACGATTTTTTATTGCTGATGACATATTTCTGTGTGCTGTACACGTGTATAGAATGAAACCTACCCGTATTCTGACGGCACCACCTCTTGCTGTGAGCATGACGTTTTCGCGAGCTAGTGACAGAAGCGAATACCAGTGTGTCAGCACTAATTTCTAAAGTCAGAATTATTGAGAGATTATGCAAAAAGCACTAAGATCAGGAAAGTGAGTGTTTCACAATGGTGCCCATCGGGACAAACAGCCTCAGCCACTGGCAAGAAAACAGACACGTTTGTTCGTATGGTGGTAGAGAACATTTTAAACTAGGCAATATCACCATTGCCAGAGCCCATACGAAGCAAGGTACTTGGTAAGCCAGCAGAACTACCAAATTAAAAACGAAATAGTACTACAAAAGGCAATCAGACACCATGAACAGTGTCTTGAAATATATGCGGAGTTTTGTCATATATTCTTTTTTTTCAAATGGTAAATCAGCAGCTAAAACCATTTATTTGCTGTCAGTGAAACCAAGCTGGGACATCATGAGGCAGCATGCGATCAATAGGGAGTTGTGATGGTAGCGGACCGTTGTG